>NW_017566817.1:677953-693509 GCF_001854935.1 Bemisia tabaci | reverse complement strand
AATACACTACACAACATAGCATTCGCTCACAGGAAAAAGATATAAATTAAAATAAAATCAGTCCCCCCTAAACAGCAGAAAATGGCGCCGATTCCCATCAACCAACACGCGGTCTCTCCAATGTAACATGGTCCGTTGATACTCCCCAGCTGGGACCGTCCGGAATAGCAGCTCTAGTGCAAGCACCAGAGCCGCTAACTAGAGAATGCGCATAGCTCATTGGAAGTAAACCTTACTAAACAAGCTCATTGCAGTGAAGTGAGTTTTTTGTACGTAAATTGTTTCACCATAGTCTGTTATTTGTACCAAAAATCCGTTTTCTTACTCCTTATGATTTTTCGAAACTTTGAATTTTAAACTATTTGAGATAATGACATTTTTCTCATAATTTTTTTTTTAAAGTGAGTCAGATAAGTCTCATTCATCAAAAGGAGAAGCGTTTAAAACTGAAAAAGTCCGTGGTACTTTTTCCCGACACTATTCACAAGCCGCAATTCTAAAACATCACGATGTAATTCCCACTTTCAACTATGATATCCATACTACCATTATTAGTTGAATAAGTTGTTTTTCCCGATTTTTTTTTGACTGGAAAAAACTAATTCAAGAGGGGCATCGCTGGATTGTGGACGAGAAATAGTGAGTCGAATGGGCCGCGACGCGATCACGCCGGAAACAGCCAAGGATCGTTGCACATGCGCATGGAGTGGAGCATACTGCCATGCTAAAGAAAAACGCCGCATGAACCTTTAGGCGTTGCCAAATTTCCATTTATAAAACACGAATTTTCGGGTAAACGTATGAATATTTTTCTTCCAATTTTTCAGATAATATTGTTTGCAATTTCACCTAAGTTCCTGAAAATTTCAAGGAAAAATATTCGTGACTTTCCCCCAAATAAACAATTTATTTAAGAAAATTTGGCAACTCTCGAATGTTTATATGGTGTCTTTTCTTCGTACGACAGCATACTGCACGTGAACTCACGACTGGAGAAAACTACTGATTGTGAGTACAACTCCTCAGGCAGGAGAAAGGGTAGGCCCCCGTCGTGAAAAAAGTGAGAACACTTAATAAACTCATTAATATTTAGCATTTAAGTGTCGCGTAAGAAGTGAAGGCCATTTATAAGTGTGCACCGCACACAGAGGGCCGCATCAATTTCATTTCAATGTATGCGATTGAATTTCGCCTTTTACATGTTTACCTACTGCTTCTCCGTCGCTAGAAAGTGAACCCAACTATTTGCGTATTCTTTAGATGTTTCAACCCTATTTGATCGAAGTTCCTTTACAGCCTTTGCACTCCGTTTTCTAGATTATTACTTTGCTTAATTTTAGAAGGTTTTTTGTGGCTCTCACCGAGGCAAAGTTTTCCTCATTAAACATGTTTTACCACCTTCCCTTCCCACACTCCCTAATTTGGCTACAACCAAGCTTCTTTAGAAATTGATCGCAGCAAAATCTCCCTAGAATCCCATAAATTGCAGGAAAAAGCACAGGTATTGTTGTACCGTGCAGCAGAATATATTCAACTTGGGATCCAGTAATTTGTACCGTAGTCTCTTTTTCAGTGGCATGCGAGAATGCAGCACTGACGCGCTAAGGAAGAACACCGCGTGAGCCATCAGACGTTGCCAAATTTCCTTCGACGAATCACAAAATTTTCAAGACAATTTGTTAACAATTTTTCTCCGATTTTCAGAGGATTTTTTTCGTAAATTGATCTGAAGAGTCCGAAAATTTCACGGAAACATTTTCATAAATTTCTTCAAAAATAAATACTTTCAGAGAGGAAATTTGGCAACATTGGAATGCTCATACGATGTTTTTTCTGAGCACGGCAGGACAGACCTCGGCGACCAAAGCGCACGACCGAGCTTGGGAGATGAATGAACCACGCTCGACAGCCAAACTGCATCGGGCGGACACGTTGCCCCCTCCTCCCCCTCGTTCCGGCGGGCTGCATTCAAGTGTCACGTGACGAACGTGAGAACTTCCACTCGCAGCCACTACGGTTATGAACGGCCACCGACTGGCCGACCCGAGTCCGGTGTGTAACAGTGTGTAGGGAGCCGTAGAAAACAGTAAGTACGGAATAGACTGATTTAGAGGCTACGCCATTGGATCCGATATCGCACCCCGTCAGAGAGCTTTCACGATATGAAAATTTGGCAGTCATTAGATGATGCTTGTTCAAAATAAAAGAGAATGAGGTTTTATTTGCGTGTTCCGCCGCCTAATTTACTTAAATTAAAACGCCAATCGTACTTAATCAGTTTTAAATACCAATCCTGCACTGGAAAAAAAAACACATTGTATCTAAAGTCCAGACTCATGAAAACATTGACAAGAAAAAATACTCTTGATTCAATCGGATTTTTGCTTGAATCAAAACAGAATCCGCTTAAATTAAGAGGCTTGGTTCTTGATTTAACCCTTACCTGCACACATTATGGGTTTCGAATTTTTTTTTGAAATTTCGAGTTTTCTAAGGCCTGTTGGGTCTAGATAACTCAAAATTAGTGAAAAAAATTTTTTTTGACTTTTTTTTACCCGGAAATTTTGACAAAAAAGGGTGGTCAGTATGACTGACCACTGAACAGGATAGGAATACGCAAATTTCCTATTCACCTATGTGGATATAATTTTCGTGTTTTTTTTATTTTTGTGTAAAAAATGATCCTTGTCTCTACCTATCCGCGCAAGACAATCAATTTCTGCCCTCCAAGCCCCCAACCCTTCCCTCGCAGACCTCCCCTTACCTTCCATACTAACTTTACCAGTGAATTATAATTGTTGACTCCGTAGATTTTGTAAGTTTTTCACTTTTTCTTACATGTTTGTAAGTGATAGAGTCTCTGTTTTTGGAAATTGAGTGAAGCTAGTCTTAGAAAAATGTATAATTTATTATAAAAGAGTATAAATAAAGCAGAAATATATAAAACTGCTTGAAGTGAAGAACATATAAACGTAACTGGAATAAGTAAGGAGGCAATCAAAGACTATAGTCACAATGAAATAATTCATTCCTTCAAAATGCAACGATAATGGTCCTTTCCCACATAAGACTAGCAATTTTAAAATAATAATTTTGGTCAATAATTAAAAGTAATGAACATAATCATAAAAATTACTGATAAAATAATAATAAAAAATAAAGCAACAAGAATCCAGTTCCAGCTCCTATAGCCACCTGCACGGTGGTCAGTTATACTAACCACCATGTTCAAGCATGAATTAAATAATCAAAACTTCTGAATTTTTCAATTGCCAAATGACATTCTCGCAGCATTATAGTCTAACTTAATGTTTTACTACTAAATCAGAACCATTTGCGTCGCACAAGCAACTGACAACCGCAAAACTGGAGATAACACCGGCGGCACCAAACCTCCAACGAATCGGAGGTAAACAATAGATGATAAAACAATATTGCCAACATAACATCGCCCGGCAATATTTTTTTTCATATTCTGGACCATATACCAAGTATAACTACATGGTTGGTAAGGGTATGGTCGCGCCAAAACGGCCATGAATAATTATTTAAAAAGGTGGTCAGTATAACTGACCACTGAGCAGGTAAGGGTTAAGCTAGATTCTGATTGAATCAAGAGTACTTTTTCTTGTCGATGTTTTTAAGAGTCTGGACTCTAGATCCAATGTGTTTTTTTCCCCAGTGTGTGCGATAAATTCAAAAACATATTTTCAACCCAGACGTCTACGGTGGCAAGTGCAGCAGCCTCTCCCCCATTACTCCCCCACAAAAATGCCACCAGCTTTTGTTCACCCTGGAGGTCAAGTATCAATAAGGCACATCAACACTCATAACTGGATGTGAAATGAATTGAACACGTTATAGCACATTATAAAGTACATAATCTATGGTAATAAAAACGAATATACAACTGTAATCAACTTTTCAATCATTCAAATCTACATCTGTTTGAGGGAACTGTCATTTTTGACCCTATTAAAGGCATATCTGGTCCAAGATGCGGAGCCTTCAGCCTGTCAAAAATACACCCCACAGCATCCATAATTTCTCTGAAAGCATCTGGCAAGTTACGGTCAGGTTCAACTTCAAAGGCACATTACACACACTGGAAAAAAAACACATTGGATCGAGAGTCCAGACTCTTGAAAACATTGACAAGAAAAAGGACTCTTGATTCTATCAGATTTAAGCTTAAATCTGATCTGATTAAGGGAAATCTGCTCAGATTAAGAGGTTTGATTCTTGATTTAAGCTTAAATCCGATTGAATCAAGAGTACTTTTTCTTGTCGATGTTTTTAAGAGTCTGGACTCTAGATCCAATGTGTTTTTTTTCCAGTGGAGGTTGCGCCCATGACCATGATTCACACTACGACCACCGCGACTCGAATCTCTGAATAGAGCTGCCGGTTCAGTGATAACACTTTAATGGTTTCAGCCGTTTCAGCTGTGTAAATCTCTTGCGTTAGCCGATTTGGCAACTTTATCTGTGGGATTTAACGCAGAGCGATACTGTATAGCAGTTGGGAAACCCATTAATGGATGCAGAAGTGATTTATGGAGGCGTGGGGATAGATCGAAGTGTTTGACACTTAATGTGCATGTGCATGCCAAAGGTACAGCAACACAAGAAATTGATGTAAGAGTATCGTTCTGGGTGGGAGCAGGCGATTTTGATCCCAGTCCTAGTGCGCCGATGAAACGATTATGAGTGCAGTAAGTGCGATAAAAACTGGTTCCTTTGCCTGTGAGGTATATCACTGGACACAAAATATTTCGATTACTCAGCATTAACTCATTCTTACGATGTGACATATTGCTAAAAAGGCGGCAAGCCTTCCTCGAAGTTGATGTTAGAGCGATAGTATCATACGGAGGAGTCGATCGAAGTTTTGTCACAACTGGGCCATACATTTTTCAATACATAACCACTATAATTCGATGATTTTAGAAATAACACGCATGCCATTCAGTTTCTTATGCATATGAATACTTATATGAATAGCCAGAAATAGTGTTTCCTTACTGCGAAATGCATTCCTGTTAAAAATACACCTCACAGCATCCATAATTTCTCTGAAAGCATCGCCGCGGGAGGAAGTGGGATGATCTGCACCGAGCAGGGGTATTATAGTCGCTTTGGAGACTTAAACGCGTGGATAGAAAAGTCAGCGACGCGCCGGTGAGGCCTTGTCTACAAGGGACGATCACTGAGATTTGTCCCAGAGAAAAATGTCACTAGCGAAGTTGGAATGAATATTTAGTTAGTCGATACTGATCATAGTATCAAGCAGAGTCTTTGTGGAGTCCCAGGAATGACTCGAAGATAAGCAGAGGAAATATTTTCGTGTGACTGGGAAAAGCCCAGAAGTTTCATTATTGCAATTGAAACTTGAGACAAAGTCCATCATGAAACGTCCCTTGGAGACAAAGTCTGATGAACAAAAGCCCTACATTCAAAATTAACTTAGCTACGATGGGTTTGTGCTTTGTGTTATCAACTAATCCGAAGAAGAGCATTTCGAGGAAATTATCAGCCATCTTGCGATAAACTGTTGCGCCGTTCGATCGCTGCAACAATCAACTATTTTAGAACTCAAGTTGTGGGATAAAAGCAATACGCGCTTCCTACTGGCTGAACGCCTGACATGCCGCTCTTATAGCGCGTCCGTGCGCTCTGCGGCACCCAACCGCCACTGACAGCGATCTTGCCAAAGTTATTGCCCACCTCCCATCAATCCACGATTTGGCAGGGCGTCCGCTTCGCAGAGGAATCTCATTAAACTAGATAATATTTTATTAGCAGCCGTAAAATAACACTAGTTTTTTTACTTTTTCTGGAAGATGAATATGGTACGCGGACAGGACAAGTCGGGAGGCATCGCGTCGTAACCGATGCTTCTGCCATGCTGTGGAAAAACGCCGTATGAGCCTTCAGTTGTTGCGAAATTTCCTTTCATAAATCAAGAATTTTCGGGAATATTTTTAAACATTTTTCGTTCAATTTTTCAAAGAATTCCCTTTGTAATGGGATCTAAATAGTCTAAAAATTTCAAGGGAAAATATTGATAATTTTCCTCAAAAATGAACACTTTATCGGAGGCAATATGGCAACCCTCGAATGTTCATACGGCGTTTTTCCTCAGCACGGCAGGCTTGGCGCACAATGCGCAGGCGCGGGCGCAGCGACCGCCGCGGCGCGGCATTGACCGATTTTAAAAATTCACATACTTCTGATCATGACTCCCATCATGCACTCACAATCTCACTCACACACCGGCCCGTCGTCCGCGTCGCCCACGCCGAAAACACACACGCCACTGCTAAGCACAATGAAAACGGCTCCATTCAAAATGCCAACGAGCCCCTGAGACCCGACTCCTCATGTTCAGCCTCTGATGCCAGTTAATGCAACATCCAGCTTTTCATGCGTCTTACAGGGTCGATCGGTGTCTCATGACGATGGTTGGTGTCCGCAGACTCATTTGAATCAGTGAGAACGAAAACACACCAACTCGAAAAATTGAAAATAATCAAGTCACACGCCAAACTGCACAGTATTTGAGGAATTAGCACAAGAAAAAACATTTTTGTGCCGAAAGAAAAGTACTTAAGCACACTTTAAAGGTCCGAGTTGGAACAGATGCGTTAACTTCAATGACCTTTATGAAAACTGACTCTCTCTAATGAAAATTGAGCATTTTTGAGTTACCGAGTTGGTGTGTTTTCGTTCGCACTGATTCATTTTTGAGTCACTTCGGTCTAATGTGGAAACATTGAATGAGGTCGGGGATATTTGATTTTAAACAAAGTAAACATCAAGATGCGTAAATTGCTGAATTCTTGAAATTCAAATTTCCCGGCACAGTAAAAAGTAAAATTTTCCTTGTTTTGGGTCATTGAGTGCTTATAACTTTTTGAAAACTCAATGGATCTTAATGAAACTCTTCCACTTTGTAGTCCTAATTGAGATGCGTCCGTAGACACCAAGATCGTAGGAATCCGAGCCGTCGTTTGGGCTGCAGTCGAATTCCAACCGAATCAATTTTCAGATTAAGGGAGTTGCCTGTGACTAAGAGTGTCGGCCACCCGTTTGTTATCGGGACTTTAGTGGGACGTCATTTTCCTCGACCGGGGGTGGCTACCGCCACTCTTGATATGCGATAATGTCGGTAACAATCAGCGTGAAAGAGCCAAAAGAAAACTATATAGGCCAATTAAAAAAATTACGATGAAAATGGGTTCATTTTTAAGTCCTCTGAAAACTGAAAAATTCTCTTGCCATAAGGAGGGTCTGCGAAAAATTGTCAGTATGCAAAAATTTTACTTCACAGATTGTTTTTTAAACTGAGCTTTATGAAGAGAGGAGACTTCAAAACTTATTTTTCTCAATTTCAAGTGCACTTCACTTGGTTCTCTTACGCCCTACAAAGCCCATATGATGATATTGATGCAAAAAAGTCACTCGCAAATTTCTGAAATACGTGAATGATTTTTTCTTGGAAGTCCAAGAGGGTACTGACAGTGACAACTGAAGTTGTGTAAAAATTATCTGTCTCCTCTTAAAGTAATTTCCCCTACAGACGAAGATTGAATTCACAGCTGTTCCTGATTCTTTGTTAAAACTAAGTATTAACAATTAGTAGTCAATATTATAACTTTAAGATTAAGCCCATCGGCTGATTTATGAATGTGTCGTCATCGATTGCGTGATTATACATGCCAGTCTTTCATGGCCAAAAAGCCATAAACAATTATTTGAACTTTTCGAATACTCAAAGTAACTTTAATCCCAACTTAAGAGCATTTGTTGATTTTAGAAATTGAAAGTTATTTAGAGATAAAATCAAGATCGTATTTCAATCCACTCACGATACTGATTTTCGGAGTGACAAATTTAGGAAACTACAAATTATGAATTTCCATCTGGATTTGGCAAATGCGGGTGCTAAGCGATGTGTGAGCTTTTTCCCATGCTCACACTTGTAACTTCTCGGGACGAAAATGGTGTTTATCAATAAGGTCAGCTTCGATTGTATTCGGGGGCCAGGTTCACACAAACACGCACGGACAGCACCGACACCCACGGAGCTTTTTCTTGGACCATGACTTGCGGAGCTTGACTCCTCGAAACTCATAAAGTGACTACGTTGCCGGTTTTCTTAAGGCGGCTAGGAAGGGATCATCGATGGCCCAACTCGGAAAAGACGATGATTTATTCATGAAATTACAGTTTGTTATCGTGATTCAATTTTTTGGGAGGCAAACATTCGGAACTTAGTACTGATGACAAGGGCCCACCACTGCAAAAATGAAAAAGGAAATCGACAAGTCCAGCGTGCATGGAGCCTATTTCAAAGGTAATTTTCCGTCGCAATTCTAAGGCGCAATGATACAACTATTTGAACTCTCCGGAATGCGTGAGGTATCACGCCACATTTGAAGGCGTTTTGAAATCAGCCAAGTTCCGATACCCGGATTATCGTTTTGCATAGTTCATATTCTTTTGTTTAACTCCGTACCACTTGTTCATTTTTAATCCTTGTATAAAAACCACCCATTTGCTAAATACAATTCTAGCTGGAGCGCACTTCAGCTATGCATTCACCAAAGGGTCTGGAAATTTTGGACTGTATCTGTTTTTAGTGCCAATAATAGGATTCCTGCAAATTTTGGGCTACGAGTTTGGGAAAACTCAAAAATTCCATCACGTGGGAATCTTCTTTGATATGTTTTCGTTGTTCAGACTGTTCTGACTCGGAGTGAGATTGATCCTTAGATATGACTCAGAATGAACCACTAGACAAGGCACGAATTCAAGCATTCTGATACATGTTTCCTAATCAAAATTTCACGTAGAACACGATTCGCGCAACGAAAATTACTGAAACTAACTCCTGACGAAGATATCAACCTTTTTATTTCACATTGGTTACGCGGATTTTGAACTGCCCGTTCACAAGAAACTCAAAGCTCTACGTGAGTCAAATCGCGCACTACAACAGTTTCAGCAAGTCTCTCAATCGAGCACTGTTCATTTCCCACCATGTGTTGTTCAAATTATAAGCAATTTGCTATAGCTGAGCCAAAGCGTCAAAATTGTGGTTGCCAGATTTTCTTATCGCAGAGACTGTCACGATAATATTCAACGCGCGATATGAATCACGTAGAGCATTGAGTTTTATTGAGCGGGTGGTTTGAATTCACGCATCAGGAATCATTAAATATCTTCTTAAGGAGTTGATTTCGGTAATTTTTGTTGTGCGCATCGTGTTCTACGTGAAATTTTGGTTATGAAACATGTATCAGAATGCTGAAATTCGTACCTTGTCTAGTGGTCCATTATTCTTAAAAAGGGCGTCGCGTGCGATAAATCGATTGATCTGCCATTTAAACTCACAAATAAGGATCGATCAGCAGGATGTTTACAAAGGATACGTTAAAAATCGATTTTTTGCAATAGCATCTAATGAAAAAATATCGATTGTTGGGTGATACACGTCTTGTCACCGATTCGGAACCGCATTGATAAAAATCTCGGCGTGGAATCCCGGAAGCATAAATACACTCCAAATTTCATTCCAGGAAATCTACGATTTAAGTCCGATTGCGAAGCCTAANTGTTTTCAGGATACGTCTCTAGAACATGTCCCCGCAACCTTTAAACCAGTTGCATAGAGAGGTGTCAATCATGGTTGACCCCTGTCTATGCAACTGGTTTAGAGGTTGCGGGGACACGTTCTAGAGAGGTATCCTGAAAACATTCAGTTTTTCATTTTTTGATACGTTCTTTAAACTTTTGAAACTCATGTCTGAAACATTTCTGAAACGATTTTAGATTTTGTGACCATTAAAAAGTATGTGTCACAAATGAGTCAAAAACAAATTTGAAAGGTTTTCAGGATAGATCTCTGAAAGGTGTCACCTGACACCTTTAAAAGGGTGACATAGAAAGGTTTCAGGCACGTTTCTGAAACGTGATTTAAACTTTTTCAGGCGGAAGTCATGTCTGAAACATTTCTGAAACATTTCTGAAACAATTTAAGATTTTGCGATCTGTTTTAAGGAGGTGTCAAAAATGTGTCAAAGAGGTACAGCCTTCCCTGACCTGAGTCTGAAATAAATTGAAAACGAATCTGAAAGGTTTTAAGGACACATCTCTGAAAGGTGTCACTTGACACCTTTAAAAGGGTGACATAGAAAGGTTTCAGGCACGTTTCTGAAACGTGATTTAAACTTTTTAAGTATCTAAAATGTTTCAGTGAAACATTTTATAAATGTTCAAAGGTTTCATTGACACCTTTTAAAAACGTTTTTAAAACCAGATGTGCTATTAGGGTAGTCCTTCAGTATAGGACAGTAGTTTTTCGACAGTGCTTTGGATTCAAAGAAAACTACGACCTCCGGTTTCTATTTTCCTAGAGTGTGAGCACTTGGTAAAATTGCCAACGTGAGAAGTGGTGGAGAGATCTAATACAAAGACTCGGTAAAAAAGAGGGGCGACAGATAGAGAGAACAAATGAGAGCGACCTCTGACCCGTCTCCCGGCGGCAATCGCGGCCGCGCTCTTGGGAAAATTAGTCTCCCGAAGAACCCCCGCACTGCGCTCTCATGTTAATGTAGATGCTGGATGACAACACTTGCGAAACTGGACTACGATTCGCGAAACACCCAAGTTAGCGACTTCGCGACTTCAAACTATTCTACCCATGCCAATGTTGCCGCATTATGAAAAAAAAAAAAAAAAAAAACTTTTTCACACTATTTAAGCAAATACTTCGTAGTCAGGGAGACGCTTATTTTGACCAATAAAACCCGCTTCAGCGCTGTTTCATTTTGCGTCACCCTGTACAATTTATAAAACTATGATGGAATTCACTAAACCCTCTATGGCATGAAATAATTTTGGATCTTCGATTCTGGAGGACACACTGAGAAAAAGCTATGGTTTATAAACCTATTAGTGGTAAATATGGAACACCTATAATAGTCGTAAATAAACTAATGATTCTCGGTCTGTGAACCATACTAAGGTATATGTGCTATTATTATATGTAGAGGTACTACTATTAGTGGTGTTCCATATTTACCTCTAATAGGTTTATAAGCCATAGTTTTTTCTCAGTGCACACTTTTATGTCGTAGCTTACGTAAACACACTAAGTCCAGAATTTTTTCCTCAGAATTTCCACATTTTGGTGAACAATTTTTTTTTTTAAAAAAAACAATTTATACTGAACTACATCGTGCCAAGAGTAGTGATAGTGCAATTTTTAAAAACCAAGGAAAGTGTGTTGCTATAAATAGGTAACACGTACCGGTTAATTCATCGAGGTATAGTTGAGTTTTTAATTTTGACCCTCTTTATTTTAAATGTGACCTCAATGTTTATGAGTTCCGGTATTTACAGTTTTTGACGTACGGGTGGTTACTCATTCGCGCAATAGTAGGATAAGATATTAGAAAAGCTTATCACTATCACAGAAATGACTCGTTGGCATTTTATTTCTTCAGTTTTTCCATTTGCGATCCACAAAAGCTTCTTTCCTCCAGATCTTCCAACATCTAAAAGTTTGAAATTGGCGACAGAGCGCGGCGAGCGACTACAAATTGCAAGTTCAACTAAGCAAAGGATTCGAGTGAACAAAGGAGAGCAACTACTCTAACGCCAGATCGCGATTTTACCTCGTGATAACTCAATGAAGATCGGACTTGTCCCAAGTGACGAAAGTTCTTATCAAAAGCTTACTCTGAGCCCCATTCGTGACTTTACACGGACTCCAAAGCCCAACATCTCAGGTGCGCCCCGGATGATCAAGCGAGATTGTCAACTTCAGAACGGGTTGAACCGTTCTTAATCACTAGTTTCTTTTTTGAGAATATTTTTTCCCCTCTTATCAGTTGGTGAGTAACTTTTCTGATTTGTTTCTTGAACCACTGGTTCTTTATTAGCAACGTAAAGTTATCGAAGTTTTAATGAAAATTCGCATTGATGGTAGATTTTTCAACAGCCTTTTTCTGTACAGTGCACGTTTGAGAGAGGTCATAAGCTTCTAATAGAGTTTTAGAGAGGAGACATCGTATACGAGCTTCAAGTAAACTTCAATTTAATTATTCTCTGAGTCTACTTGGTAAATGATTAAAATGATTTGAATTAGGAAAATACATCCATACGATAATACAGAAGGATCTGCATACTTACTCACCGCGTAGGATTAGGAGTGTAGGGATATTGATCAAATAGAGGTCTGTTGAAAAATGGTAGAAATATCAGCATTTTTACCTGTAACAGATAAAAGTAAAAAAGCATATCATTAATTTCATTTTCTCAGGGGTGTATATTGTGTAACATATTAAAAAAATCCAAGCATGACGATATGACAAGTAAGCCTTTAAGCAAATAAAACCAGTAAAACCACGTAATTTATAAAATATAACCGGATAAGCAGTGTTAGTGATGATAAATAGGTCCAATAGGACAATTTCTATCAGACATTGCTGTCAATGCTGGAACGATGAAATCCAAACGAAAGCAAAGTACTCTTAAAAGCAAACCTGAGGTATCTACAGGGCACCCGTACCCCACGTTTAAATTGGACTGATTTAAGCACTTGCTGTATGCCAAACATGTGTTACATCCATTACGTAGCGGGTGGAAATGTCTTGCAGGTAAGAGACACAGACAATTGCTCTTGAAGGTCCCGTCAAGTGTCAACCTAGGACTTGACATTTTCTTTAGGCCCTCCCACAGTACCTCCGCACAGTCGCGACTCACTTTCAGGGCTCGGCGGATACTACTTGTCAAGTAGCTTACAATATTCATGATTTAACCCGCACAGATGAATAGCTGAGCAGCGGCGCTGGTTAAAAGCCGGTGAATGTTGAACATTTTTTTGTAACATCCTCTTTTTCCGCTTCATGGAGATCGCAATCACTAGCGCTAACAGCGCCTCCACACGATTTTAGACAGGAACCCGAGAAATTTTTTAGCGGAACATTAACGGAGCACAAAGTGCGGGTACAAGATGTCCAATGACATGTTTACAGCTTTACAAAGATGTCATCTGAAAGGGTTCATGGCAATAATCCCCCAGCAGACGTGAAACCCGTTCCAAAAGCACAATTGGATTACGCATTTTACAAAAAGGATCCAGAAGTATTATAATGATGCTAAGATTGTGCATTTGTATTCTCTGCAATAAAATTACTGAAATCGTGAAAAAATAAGTAATTTTAGATGGTCATTTTTGTCTTATATTTACAGCTTATAGCGAGTAAAATAGAAACTGTCAATGGATAATCAGGTTTTTATTCCAAGACAAAAGAAGTTGCACAATCTTAGCAACATTGCAATGCTACTGGTTCCGTTTTGCAAAATGCAATCCAATTAGCAGATAGCAATATTTGTTTTACTTGGACGAATTCACACGAGAAAGATATTACTGCAATGGGCCTGTTGCAAACTTTTGCTAGAGCAAAAATAAGAGTTGTTTCTTGTAGATAATGCCTCAAAAATCACGATGAGCGCATCGGCAAAGTCTGAAATGCACTCATAACTTCACAATCTGCACGGAAAAAAAAAAGGTTGTAAGGGGGACAGTTCACGGTTGTAGTTGGCGAAATGGTAATTGCAACCGACGTGCTGGGTGCTACTACCAGAGTGCCAGTGCAGGTGACGAACCCGCTCAGGTAATCATAACTACCGTGCGGTGGCTAATACGTTTTCCTGGGTTGTCTGCTGTCGGCTGGTTGTAATAACTACCTCGCGTGTGCTGCCCTCCTTCAAAATTTCCGTTACAATTTAGTTCAAATTAAAATGGCGTCGGGTACGGCCAGCTTTCCACGCGTGAGAATGGCGTGGGCTTTGAATCCGATCGTGGAAATGGAGTGAATAATTTCAGTCACAAGTGCATATAAGTATAATGAAATTTGAATTTGCCGCGTGTGGTCCGAGCCGGCAACATTTGGACAGCTGGAGCTGGGTGAGTGAGAAATGTGCACCGTCTATCAATTCTGTTCTCTGTGATCATCCTCCTTTGTTATCAGCCACGCTTGTGCAGTGTCGAATGCTTCATTTTATCTCAAATCAACTCTCATATCCCTGAATAATTAAAAAACAGTGCTGAGTTTTTGTATTTGAAACTCTGAATTGTGTGTCTCATAGCTTATCAGTTACTTAAAGTACTCAGGAACGTCCATTTAGGCACCTCTTTGTTTCATCAACCTTGTGCCTCCAGGATCAAGTTCGGATTCAAGTTGTAATTCGTGATTTCTTCCATAGTCATGGTAACGAAGTGAGAATGTTAACGTATCTATACAAAAAGGAGACTATCTTCTTCCGAATCAGTTCTACAGAGTGTGCTTTTCTCACGTAACCGAACGTCAAAGATCCAGCTTGTCTCGTTCCAATGATTTTGTCTAACAATTGAAGTACATATGTTTCTCAGGTACCCACCTACAGTTTTCAGTAATCCCCTTTGCTCTTTTCAGTTACTTTTCTTGTTTGATGAACCTGCTCTCCTGAATTTAATAGGAGTCTAGTTCAGAGAGATACATGAGCCCATCGGTATAACCTCAAAACATCTTCCTCCTTAAAGAGTAATTGATAGCTGTATGACTTTTTAAACAAATTACTCAGCTGATTGCATCTTGCAGTCTCAGTATTTGTTTGAAAATTTAGCAGTGTTGATTCATCTATTTCACCCAATAGTTGCAGCCTCACTGCTTAAGCTTACGCTCTTACCTTAAAGACTGTGCAATTATTGTCAGGTGCGCGCACAGTGAGTTGTTGCTTAAATGCATGTTACCTCTTCATATGGACTTTCATCTTATAATTTTTGAAATGAAAATCAGTGGTGCATCTATTATTTAATGAAAGGCGAATGAAAAAAAAAAAAACCAGAAAGTGTAGTGTACTCAAGAGATTCACATCCAACTCTGCAGAAACTTCATACCTTCTGATTCAATCGCAAAAATTGTCTGGTGAGTCAGTGTTTTATTTTATTCTCCGCTTCAACACTATCCATGTTCTCTGCAATTGTGACCAATCAGGATATTCTCACATTTTATTTTATTAACGACTCTAGTGCTCTTCGCAGAGAGAATTAGTTTTAGCATACCTACATTGAATGTCTTATGCCCATCCAACTTCATATTCTAACAAGAACTAGATATTATAATGAGTTGTGCAGTTCTGTAAACCTTTCTTGATACTTAAGTTTTAAAATGGTGTATGTAGAATTTGTATTTGTATTTCATGAGAGTGATCTTTAATCAGTTCTCTTCAAGCAAGTTTTCTCACTGACTTGAATAGAGATACTGTTCCTTGCATGAACCAATCATTGCTCCTAGACCTAATGAGGTATTTTTTTTTATTTTTCAATCGTGCTTAATTCTTGTTTAGAGAGATGTGTATGTGTCAAAGGCAAATAGTCAAATTAGGCATTTTATCAAATACTTAGGCAGATAGTCAAATTTTCAGATGTTGCGAGGTTTCTTATGTTTTCACAGAGACCTCTCGAATTTCCAATATTTAAAGTGTGAAAATCCATTAAAGTA
>NW_017566817.1:612598-677866 GCF_001854935.1 Bemisia tabaci | reverse complement strand
GCGGATTGGCGTCGGCTATGATGATTATTGCCGACGATGGAACTACTCCTCTTACAAAATGTTCACCTGTGCCGTAGTATCGTTTTTGAAGCGGGAAGCTCAAAAAACCGCAAATTTCTTACGCAGATTGTGAAGTTATGAGTGCATTTCAGAGTTTGCCGATGCGCTCATCGTGATTTTTGAGGCATTATCTATAAGAAACAACTCTTAGTTTTGCTCTAGCAAAAGTTTGCAACAGGCCCATTGATTTCTTACGGAAATAATCATCGTTTACGTGAAACATAGTTTTTGTCGGTAAGACTAGTACTTTTTCGGATAAAATTCATTAATTCATTGCAAGACTCCCATCTCGCGTAAAAAGAAGACGAACTCAGATCGACACTGCAAATTATCTTAATAGTTCTTTCTGAGGAGCTGCAGAAATTCTCGAATATAATAAACCCGACATCGTATCCTAAGAGAAAATAAAAAATTCGAGGCAATTTTGCAACTTCATTAAACCACTGATTTTGACCGAGCCGACAGTGACAAAGACAGCTAGACGACTGTGACCATAGGAACGAACTGGCACAGTGCCAATCGCGACTGGTGCTGTCATAGGATAATATGGAATGAAATAGTTTGAACTAGTATTTTGAATTTAATGGACGATTTAGAAGTTCAGTCGCATAGCAAGCGCAGTTTTCTATTCTTGTTTTACCTCCTCCCTACTTCGGACACTTGATCGCTCAAAGGGTCGAATCTAGTGAGTGTGTCGGATGACATGTGGTTACTTTCGTCCTTGAAGGGTAAACCTCGTCTTTCCGAATAGAGAGAGGCTTTTCATCATTTTAATTCGATTATTTCAGCCTCTCATACTGAAACATTTATGTTGTGAGAAACTTGGGTTATGAAGATGAATCTAAGTGATCCGAGGACGAGATCCACCACTGCGTCTGGCTGCTGTAGGGTCTATGTTTTTGAGCGCCGAATAATTATCCTAATTTACAAACTTAATCTATCACGCGTAAACAGCATTAAAACTGAGTTGTATCACTTCAAATTTGGAGGGTTCGTTGAAAATGAACTTTACAATTTAGGTAGAACCTGGGTACCAAGAAGCAATCAGTCCATGAATAGGAGAGAAAACATATCTTCCCTAAACACCTACACGGAAAAAACGAGTTTAGGATGGGGCCCTAACTAGAGGTAGGGCAGTGAGAGGTAGCTCACGTCCCTACAGATTACAGGCACGAGACCTCCATGAGCTAGTTGCGAACGCTGCCACCGACTGGGTTTTGAGGTTTTAGTTACTGCGCATGCGCGCGCATGCGCAGGAGTAGCGAATACCGTCATTTCTCGCTGAACGCCAGTTGAGGACTGATGCCCGTATGATCAGGTGTCATTGATATGCCGAGAGGGGGAATTGCACTCAAGAGGCGTAAATTCGCTGCCTCAATCAGCGAGGCCTCGTAGCCTGGTGGTACCGCGCTGGTCTACCATCTCTGCGATGCGAGTTCGAATCCACGCGAGGGCACGGATTTTTTACGCTTGGCGTCGATATGCAGGTAGGGCTGGACCCTACCTTCAGCTTGGGCCCGACNTGAGAAAAAAAGTTCCGCTCTTAAAACCGCATAAAGGCCCCATATGACTGGACTATGAAGCAATTTCACCTACCCGGGTTTGGGGCCGGGCCCTGCGCCGCAGTACCCGATCCTAAAACCGTTTTTTCCGTGTACTCAGTGCAAAACAGAGAAAAGTTTTCTCTCCTGAGCAACTAGTCGGTTCCAAGGAGAGAAATGTAATCCTCCTGAGCAATTAGTTAGTGCTCAGGAACGGATATGTTTCTCTCTTAAGCACCAACTAGTTGCTCGGGAGAGAAATGTTTTCTGTCATCAATTAGGAGATGCTGAAACATACAGCGACAGAGAAAAGCCCTCTCTGCACCCAACGCCAACGCCTCAATTTTCAAAACATTCACTGACTTTCAATGCAACTTATATTATCCTTGAGTTAAAATCGACCAAAATCAAATTGATCGATGAAATCAAAGCACAAAATTTTACTTCCTCAACTTTTTAGTGATTACGGTAAATAAAGCAAAAGAGATGCTTGTAACACCGGATACGGTCTCTGCTTACGGTTGATGCGCACATAACTGTAACGTAAATGAACAAATGAATCGTATTCGACACATCAAATAGGTGAGATTGTGTCGATATCGATTAGTTCAACATGTAAACATAGCCTCGAAATTCAATAGAGTAATCTAAGTACAAACGGGAAATGAAGAGTGAAATTGTTAGGAATTTTCTCATTTTCAGCTTTGCAACTTAAATCCTAAAATTTTTGTTTAAGGTTATGTTCGATTGTTTTGAACCAAACGATACATCGAACCACTATCGAATACGATCGATAGATAAATAAAATACGAGATAAATCGACTCGGATTCGCGAACGATCGGCGCGACATTACGCCCTGTCCTCAGCGTGACCTGACCTTCACCCAACAATAGCGAAAATCGAACTTCCGGGAACGGACCTCACAACAAAAAAGGTTCCTGCTTACACTCACTTCCGTTCCGGAGCTGTATTCGCTAAAATAGCAACACACCCGTGAAATGAATCGTGCTCGTCCAACTCCTGTGGTTTATTGGTTGGCATGCTTGACCACAAATCGAAATTTGCATTACAACTGTAGCGGAGGTCATAAATCTGCACAGATTTTTTACAATAGACTTATTTACAATACCAATTTTACAATAGACTATTTGACAGAATGTAAATTTAAGTTTTTCAACATGCATTTCCTCTTTAAAAATTTAAGCGCAGTAAATTTCGTTATTGAAAAGGTTCAAAATCAACAAATGATAAAGGGTTTAAAGTTGATAATGAACATTTAAAACAGTGATTCCTAAAGTTCAGCTCACGGAAAGACCACAATCCACGCAGCTCAAATTAACCATTAAAATTGTATTTTGATAGATGATTGAGTTGAGTCGTGTTGTCTGGTATCAACATTCATATTGATGTGTATTGAGGAAGTAAAATTTTCCAAACGATTTACTCATTTTCAAATGCTCAATTCCAAAACAACGGCGTCAGCCGAAACGACCGTAGTTTAGACATTAAGGATTGACTGATGAAAAATCAAAAAGAAAAAGATGCTTCTCTTAACATATTTTTAGTAAGATATTTTGGTTTTTACAAAAAAAAAGAAAAGAAAAAAAAGCGCCTTAAACTTTTAAACGTCAAATTCGCCGCTGTTAAAACCAATTTAGCCTTAAAGAAATATTCCATGGTGAAAAACACGACAATTAGTTCAGTGAGCAACTTGATACAAGTAGACTTTTGTTTTTTCGGCAAGCAAAAAGTTTGAACTGACGAACATAACAAACGACGTAAAGTCCTCGTATTCGAGCTTTTGGGATTATATGCCGTTAACACGGTATTTCACATACATTTTTGAGTTTGAGGAAAACAAGTGCTAATTTTCTACCCTGTCTAGTGGTCTAGTGTGGCTTCCATTACAAAGGGTTCGTGCACGAATCATCATTCATGCATGGTTAAGTTGTAAGGCGGCATACGTGAAACGATTTTATGCGAGAACAACTAACCCGATAGTACATGCATCATCCGCAGATATTTGATCTCCAAACGTAAGACTAGAGGAACAATTCTTTCTAGACACTTCGAATATAAAATGGAGGTTGTAGAAAAATGCATTTAATTCGATTAAGAATTTTTATGGATACCTCTTGAGTGCGCACCAGTAGCCGCGTAATATGAGCAGTAAGCACTGCTATCTTTCACGCTGACGTCACATGCCGATAAATCACTGATTCATTGACTGATTAATTCAACTCGGCGCGTTTATCGAGTTTCACTCGATTCGATGACTCCAGGTATTTGCATGACAAGTGCGCCAAGTGCGAGAGTCTAACGTTTTCCCCGCTATCATAGAAGCCGTGTTCACGTCTAGCTGTCACGACGCATTACGTGCGTCACGTCATGACGTCATCCGGCGCCAAAAGAGCACTCGCTTCGCTAGCGGGAGTTACACCGCGGGAGACTCACCGACGTTGCCAACTGTTGAATTGATTGAATAATCCAAAAAATTTAATTCGTTAAAATACAGATGTATTGATAAGGCAACGCTAAGGTGCGTTATAGAAATCCGGTATTTTAGTGCTGGAAAGGACTAAAGCAATAAAACTGCTTGCACCTCACGTTGTGCACCGGGGTAGGAAAATGTGCGGAAATCCCCGGTGTACCCAATTTCCACACATCACCGGAGGTTCGACACCAAGAAAATACGACTTTTCAAGGACTCGAGCGCGCACCGTGGTATACGCGCAATGCATGAAGTATCCTGCAGACTTGTAAGGCGCTATACTAGGCGTTGCGCGCACGGTGCTGAACGCGCAATGCATGAAGTATCCTGCGGTCTTGTAAGGCGCTAGTACGCATTTTGCTAAGCCGACACCTCCCCGTTGTATACACTGCGGGTTATTTCATGTAGAGGAGTGATCAAAATCAGAAACATCACTACTTTAAATGAAATAAACGAAGAGCTCGAGAACACCGATTTGCTGAAAATAATAGGATTTTACTACGGCATTTTAAGATAAGTTCACTTATTAGAATCAGCGCGAGAACATTTTAATGCTGAAATTACTTGTTATGTAGTGTCGAATCTACCTGAATATGTTTAAATTTACCCCCCAAGGCCCCCCGAAACAACCTCCAAGAAATGTAGTGTGGGTTGCGTTTTTAGCGATTTTTCATCGAAAATCCGAAATTTGGACCGAAAAGTGGCAGTGGTTAGGATCATCGTAGGCGGCTGAAATTTTTCGTGGGCTCTTTCGTGCACCAACCACATACTTTCCAGGGGTAGCGAATGTCATGCGCGAAAAAAAGTTTTTTTCCCTACACCCTACCTCACGTTCCTTCTGCTGCACCTCACGGAAGAACGTAAATACATTCCAATGTTGCCAAACTTCCCGTCGTAAATTGCATTTTTACCAAGAAAATCTTGAATACTTTTTACTAAAAATTTAGTTAATTTTTCCTCTGATCTCGTACAATTAAAAATCAGAGAATTTTTTGACAAAACACACGGCACGACACACGAGTATTTTCCAGTAAAAAAAATAATTTTTTGTCAATTTGGCAACCTTTGAATGGGGTTACGTTTCTTGAAACGACGATCTGTCCAACTTTAGTAGTCGGGCGTTTGAGTCTCCACTGTGAATACATCCCTCTTTGGTGAGCAAGGTAGAGCCCACTTAACCGTCCAACTTTTGTGCTCAAGCGTTTAAGTCTCTGAACTTTTTCGTGTCTTTTGAGTTCGCTCTGTGCACTTCGATTTTTTGTTCCATTTATTCTATGATTTTTAACCACGCATAAATGGATATTTTAATTGAGTCCGTTTCGAACTCTTGCTGGAGCGAAGAGAAAAATTACATCGTCCCAAAAATGGTTCAAAAATTACAATGAGCGAGAGGTCTAAAATCCACTTTCAACTTCACAGCCCGCGTTTGAACTTCGCGCACTTTTGTGCTTCCCTCCTCGAATAGTATAATTCAGCGCAGATATGATTTGGAGGCGTTAATTATCGTGACTATGTCAAACTAGTCTGAAAGTCGAACTATGTTGAGCGTACTGTTGAATTTTGCGAGTGGGATTGGTTAAATTTTTTACTTACTGCTAACCTTAACTTACAGCCAAACGAAATCCCCTCCGGGAAACAATATGCGTAGCGCCTACATCATATGGTTTTCATGCTGGCAGCAATAAAGACTACATCAAAAATTCTCGACCCACCTCGGGAGGTGAATGGATACAAACACTGGTCAAAATTCATCAACCAACTGAGTTTAGCTCGCGACTTCAGCGGAGCGTTTTTCTCCTTCGAGTTATGAACCCTGCAGATCTGCGGGCCAATTATTGAAACTTATAGACAAAGCTATAGACAAAGACGAAAAAAGGGATTGAGAGGGACCCTATTGGTGGAAGCAGGTGGTGGCGATGGACATAGAAGGTAGGTAATGGACTAACTAACGGCAACCCACCAAAGGCCCGACAGTTAGTCCGTCATTTTCTTCTTTAGTCTATGAGGACCAAGCACGTCAACCAATAAGATCGCTCCATACTCCCTATGTCTTCTTTTTCTATCGCTTTGTTCATCAGTTTCAATAATCGGCCCGCTGGTAGGAGAATTTAACCAGATCCACTCGCAGAAATTTGCCTTTCGACTCATTGCTTCTTTCTGTTCACGGGAAAAAAAAGTCGCATGGTTCTAGAGTCCAAACTTTTAAAAACATTGACAAGAAAAAATACTCTCGATTCGATCGAATTTTTTGCTTGAATCAAAAGGAAATCCGCCTAAATCAAGAGGCTCGGCTCTTCGATTCGAGGAAAAATCCGATGGAATCAAGAGTATTTTTTCTTGTCAATATTAAGTATTAAGAGCCTGGGCTCTAGATCCAAGTGACTTTTTTTTCCAGTGTTCGCTGGATGTACCTTCGTAATTCGAGAAACGGTCCTATGCCTTGCGGCCCGGTTCAGGGCGGGCTTGGTGCCAATCTCGCTTCGGATATGAGCCGGCGGCGCGCGCCGGGTCCGCATGAGCGTGCCAGACATCCGAACTAAATGAATCGTGCGAGGTGAGTGCATCGCACTGTCGCATGCCAACTTTGAGGTATTTTGAACTCAATGACTGTGCTTACAATGAATTATTCCCGGCCCCCGAGCCCCCCCTCCGTCAACAACCGTTGCTCGGTCACTGAATTGCTCAGATTCTCGCAAAATCCTCCGACGAGGTCGCCAATCCAACAACGATGCCACGCTTAAAAACGTCATGAATGTTATGTAGCTGTGCTAAGGAAAAACGCCGTATAAACCTTCAGGCGTTGTCAAATTTCTTTTGATAAAACACTAATCTCCTGGTAAATTTATGAATATTTGCCTTCAAATTTTTCACATAATTTTGTTCGCAATTTTACCTAGAGCTCCTGAAAAATTTCAAGGAAAAATACTCGTAACTTTCCTAAAAAATGAACACTTTATCGAAGCTTTGGGCAACTCTTGAATGTTCATACAGCGGTCTTCCTTGGCACGGCAGTATGGATATTTGGGCCGAAAATCGTCGCTCCTCTGACGTAAGGGCGTATCTTGATTTTCGAATGAGCCCCAGAAAACCTGCATTTATATGTAAAACAGGGCTCACGTGGGAATCGAGATACGCCCTTACGTCAGAGAGACGACGAAATTTCCCTAAATAGGTCTATCGAGAATAAGGTCTAATCTACCTTACCGAGTTGGTATGTTTTCGTTCTCACTGATTCAATTATGGAAGAGGCATTCAGTAGCTGGTTGAAAGAAGCGAAGCCTTAAAAAGATCATAAAGGGTAAATAGTTAGATGATCAATAATATGTTTTAGTGTTATAGTGAATGTGTCGAAAATTCCCTGAAATTTCTCGGTTCCCAAATTCCCTGATTTTCCCGGTTTTCCAAACCACCGGCAACCCTGTTATTGTAAGGTGGGACTCCCTCCCGTGAGTCCCCTGTCATTATTTAAGCATCCTTGAGGGACGTTGCCGCTTGCAAAGGATAATTAGATAATTTTCCGTCATTGTTGTTATGCATGAAAACTTTTCTTTTTTTTTTAACTTTGCCACAGAGAGCGCGGTGAATTGCCACGTTCCTTACGACGTGTGAACGGAAGCGGCTAACTCGGCACTTACGTGCGCACTTGACGATTTCCGTTCATTCTAGGATGATGGGACGTGTCATGAGAGTTCATCCTCAATCGCACAAGGAGGATATGACTATAAATACGAGGTAGAAACGAATATTGTGGTGAATTAAAGTGTAAGAGATAGTGTCATTAGATGATTTTCAAGCGCAGAGATTGATTATATCTTCACGGAGAAAAAACAGATTTTTAAGTAAAGAGGAAACAGAACTCATTGGAAGTTGTTAATTAATTGACCTCAAGAAAATATCCGTTACGGTGAGAAAACGATTGATTTTAGAAACTTACACACTTAAAGAAAGACACAGGGATTTACACTTCAAGAAAGAAAAAAACTATATGCTCTTGTAGGAAGTTGTGCATTGGTGAGGATGATAGTTGGAATACGTTAGGCACGGTTGGGTTAGGTAAAGTTCAATGAGATGAGGAGAATATGCGAATTTCTACAATGATTAAGAACGAATGAAAATTAAAATACTTCCATGCCACGGGACTCCATTATCCTGCAAGGCGTTAAAAGTTCACGAATGAGCATGGAGTCCAATTTCTTAGCATCGATGTTACACTACGTAATCGTTAACGACTACCAAAAAGTTCGGTCACGAGCGAGGAAGCGGTGCCTGAGGAAAGTACCCAAGGAAAAGGCACGTCTGTGACGACAAAATCTCATCTGCGATTTTTAGTGATGGAGACTAGTATGGCAAGTTTCTAGTCTGCTTTATATGCACTGTAATACCTCTGCAAAATCCCTAACTTATCAGAAGCGGACCCAGCAATTTGGCAACACCGCATTGCCTCTATTTAAACCTATACTATATAATCGATTCTTGTCGTAGCAACTGGCTCCTCCAAGAATCGATACATTTCCATAAGTTTAAATGGAGGATCTCCGGTGTTGCCAAATCGCTGGATCCGCCAATGTAACTTATTTTGTTGGTTTTTGTCGAGAAAAATGGCAACGGTTCGAAGGCAAACAAACGAGCAAACACGGTAATTGATTAACAATCGACAAATGCACGCGAGGTGCCCATCGGTTCAGCATGACTGACGAAGAGACGTGCTACGCGACGACCACGGGTGGACCACGGAAACGGTGCACTTGCTCGGGTGCCAGGGCTCACCACTTCCCGATTCTGCGCCAACCACTCACGACATCCCCATTGCTCCGAGTTTTGCAACACTTTTGCGAAGGCAACCACTCAAAGCTCAGTGCTCGTGTTCGTTCCACCATCGGACTTCCACGCCTCCTGACACTGAAACGTGCCCTAAACGTACAGCATGACTCTAGGATTCAGACATTAGGCGAATTTTCGCGACTGGATTCGGTTGATTGTTTGATCAAGGATTGTCGTATCGCCGTTGGAATTTAGACCAAACAGAATCGAGTACCTAATTTTCAACCAAATCATGAAGAATTTGTTTTTGTCGCATAGAGCACCGCCATTTAGGAAAATCGGTTGCTTTTCGAGGATTCTGGTGAAACCGTTATTACTCTGGGAAAAAAACACATTGGATCTAGAGTCCAGACTCTTGAAAACATTGACAAGAAAAAATACTCTTGATTCAATCGGATTTTTGCTTGAATCAAAACGAAATCCGCTTAAATTAAGAGAATTGGTTCTTGATTTAAGCTAGATTCTGATTAAATCAAGAGTACTTCTTCTTGTCGATGTTCTTAAGAGTCTGGACTCTAGATCCAATGGGTTTTTTTTACCAGTGCAGGAAAATTTGCTTTCACGCTAATCTGCATGTTGCGAGTGCGAACTCGTATCAACGCTGTATATTACGTGTTTTATCACACCGCATGATGTGATACGAATCGCGATTGCGAAATGAAATGATCTAATTGAATAGATTAAGCGAAAAGTAAACTGTAGCGGGAGATCTGCGGATTTTCCCGCTTTCCCGGTTTTCGAACGCTCGCGCGAAACAATCAACGGACATGCAGTCGGAAACCGTCTTACACACGAACAATCTGCCTCAAATTATCACGCTAATTGTCGATTCAGCGCTCCGAAGCTTTTTTGCCAGAGGGAGCGACAAATTCTTGTATTTCAGGAGACTCAAGTTTCGTGTACCGTTCCGTCGGGAGCTGACAACGTGTACCTGTGAAGAGCGGGTACTGTGTAACGCGTGTAAGCATGGGCCTAGGCATGTTAATGCATATTCAACTCTGCAAGAACACATGGATAAAACACGCGCAACGTTGCCATGAAAGGGCACAAAAAAATTTGAATTATTTGTGTGAACAATCCATAGGAACAAAAATGAGTCAGCTATGATATATTATAGAAATATACTGCAGAATTTTTGTCGGCTATTAAATGGGGAAAATGGATCCGTGCAGTAATTGGATCGCATTTAGCAAAAAGGAGCCCGTGTTTATACATAAGTTGTCAAAATCGTGCAACTTCTCAATTTTTTTTGAAAAATACTTAATCGGGGTGTCTACTAAAACAGGCGGGCCAAAAATCAGTACTATCTCAGTAAAATTGCAAGAAATTCAGTACCTCCTCGACAGAAAAATTCAGTACTTTTTCAGTACCTCCATTCAACAAAGTTCCAAAAATTTAAATTTCTCGCTCAAATTTCGACAAAAATGACGAAAAATGAAAAAATTCCGGACCCTCTAGTGGAATTTTCGCACTTTTTCAGTACTTCCGGACCACCTTTAAAAAATCAGTACTTTTTCCAGACCTTCCGGAAATTCCGGACTTGTAGACACCCTGTTCATAGATGTACACTATAAAATTAACAGGGTTATTTTCCTTTAAAATTAACAATTCCTTGGTGGGAATCTAAAACTATTTGTTATTCCATGAGACTCCTTAGATAATTATGAAAGAGCAACATTTTTACAACACTGTAATCGAGCTGGTTCCTTTTTGCTAAATGCGATCCAATTAGTAAAATACAAAAAACGAAGGGGTCAAAAATGTATGTTTTGTAGAGAATGCCAGGTTAATCAGACAACACGGAAAAACATCGGTGGCTATTTTGGCACATCGGTGCACGTAATATTGCCATAGTCAGTTAAGTATGTCTGAATCTTTGGTCTAGAAACCTACGTTACCATCATAGGTATGGTAGGTATCATACGTATAGGTTTTTACAATTGCACCTGAGAAAAAAAAACCTGACCTTACAGGAGTACCACGCGTAATATAAGGTTAGGTAATCGGGCGCCAAGCCAAGTTATGTGGGAGGGTATAATTCTGTTGACGATGACTATTTAACGCAACGCGGTGTGCGGGTGCACTGCAGGCAAAGCTAATTTCCTCGAGTTTATGAAAACTTTTCAATCACACCAAAGCAACCACAGGCGTTTCCTTTCTCTTCTATGATTCAATGTATCAAGAAATAGGAAGTCCATTTACAAAACTGTACGTAATTACATACGTCATATATTTACCATGTTTCTCGCACGCATACGATAATGCGTAACTTTCAGTATCATTTTGGGAAAAGAAATTACTACAAAGTAATTTAACAGGGGAACCCTCCCGGAAAAATTAATTTGAGAGAACCGATTTGTAAAATCGTGAATCGCGATGCTATTATAGATATTACTTTTGTTTGAAAAATAGAAGAGGAAGAAACTCGCTTTGGATTGACTTGAATAGGAATCTCGATTCAACGAAGATTCTCCCTTATCAGAGCCTGAACTTCAAAAACAAAGAAAAATAAAATTTAGGTTTTATTGAAACTTACCAATAAGAAGTATAATGACTTTCAAACACAAGATGGAGGATTAATGTTTCTAGACACTTGGCTTACCTATTAACAGAAAGAAAATACATACAAATTAGATACGGAAAAAATATCAACATTTCTTTCCCCCCAATACCATACATTTTTTTCGAAAAGAAATGAAAGCACAAGACACGGGAACATTTTGAATTTTAATTAGAGGCACTGGCGAAAAATATGAGAGAGAAATAATCGAAGAGAATATAGACAAAGGAAAGCTTATAGCAAAACTGATAAAATTATTCTGGGTTGTCTTGAAGGATTGAGTTGAATGTTGCAAGACAAGTATGATATAAATAACAAAGTATTTTTGTAATAAGAAGCCTTCGGAATGAAACGGATTACCTCACGCGTTAATTTAAATGAGTATTTTGGGTCCGCATTTGAAGTAGGCCGTTGAATCAATGCTATCTTTGACACGGTCACCCGCAAATTAACGGTTCCTATCAAAAAGGTCACAAAAAATACTGTCATTACGGCAGGAACACGTTGGCTTAAACGTCGGGACATTTAGAGCAATAGATCAAACTAGGTGTAGGTCAATCATACTGTCTCTAGCGAACCGCTCGCTTTAAATATAATGATAGCGGTTCAGAACTAGAATTAGATTGACTTTAATTTGGTGTTTATGCGGTCCGCAACGGGAATTTAAGTATCAAAAATTGAAAGATATCCTTCAATGAAGTTCTATTGATACTGACGCGGTCGTTCGGTTGTGAGCCAATGGGCAACTTGGCACGGTCTTGACTAGAAAAAACAAGAATTTCTCTTAAAAATATAAAAATAACGCCATTTGTAATGATGAAGTGGTAGGAAATCCTTTGATACGGCATCATTAAGAAGAAACATCCTCACAAATTTTAAGTAAAGTTTCTTGGTAATCATTCACATGTGTACTCTTAACAGGGATTAATTCCATATGCGTTTACAAAAATACAAAAAAAAATCCATGATTTTGACGAAGATACGTAAAATTCATCATAAAATTTTAGAAAATCGTAGGCATAGTATTGCAATCCATTGAGGAGCTTCCTTTCCAAATCACGTTTGAACTTGGAACTTATCACTCGAACTTATTCTTTGTAAAATTTGTCCTATTAATGGAACTATGTCAAAGACCTCCTTGCGTCTTCCTTAATCACAAGATAGTCTGGACCGCATTTAGCAAAAAGGAACCAGCGCGTTTACAGAATTTTAAAAATGTTGCTTCTTCATAACTGTCGAAAAAATCTCTCAGAATGGCAAATATTTGTTGCTTCCCTCCAAAAATTGTTAATTTTTAAGGAAAATGATGGTTTAAATTTTAATTTTGTACATAAATTTAGGTTTTTCGAAAGGATGGAAGAACTGTAATCGCGCTGGTTCCTTTCTGCTAAATGCGATCCATCTACACTGGAAAAAAAAACACATTGGATCTAGAGTCCAGACTCTTGAAAACATTGAAAAGAAAAAGGACTCTTGATTCAATCAGATTTAAGCTTAAATCAAAAGGAAATCCCGCTCAAATTAAGAGGCTTGGCTCTTGATTTAAGCTTAAATCTGATTGAATCAAGAGTATTTTTTCTTGTCGATCTTTTTAAGAGTCTGGAATCTAGATCCAATGAGTTTTTTTTCCAGAGTGTGTAATGCGTCCTCAAGAGAAGAAGCTATAGAAAGACCATAAATACGGTCCTCTTTTCTATGACTTGTATTTTTAAAATATAATTAGCACCCTCCGCGCACCGAAAGTGATGGTCAAAACATCGACGAACACATAATTTCCTCCTACCTATCATTAAATCTCGTTAAAAGAGGGCATATCCAGCTCTCCCGGCGAAGGAGCTATTCAAGCGGATCCTCCTTCATTTCGAGAGGCGTGTCTGACATTGATGCGACATTGAAAAGACATTGAGGAGACGTTGCGGAAACACCGATGAGGACCAGAGAGACGTGATAGAGACAACAAAGAAAACTTAGACTTTAAGCATAGGTTGCAAACGTGCAATTTTCTCGCAAATGCCAGGTTGCAAGTTTGAGATGACACGATTAAAATTTGAGCCTATTGTTGTAAAAACGAAGGTTATCTTTTGAGGGTTAGGTGGCGTTTTTACAGATTATGAGAGACGCTTGTGATCGATTTTAATATGAGGCTCTTTTTAGGGTAGGTACCCTCATTTGAGATTATTTCAAAAACTTATATATCGTCAATAAAGCACTCTGTGAATTTTGCATCACAATTTATTTATGAGTCCTGAGACCTTCGACGTAGATAAACACTCATGCGGCTTTCGCAAACGCGTATAAGTTGACAATTTTGGGTTTCGAGTCCGCCTTCTTTTTTGTTCTATTCATTCAAAATGCTACAAAATTGCGAAGATACTGATGCTTTAATAACCCATCACGATCCTTCAATTTATTAAATTATACTATTTGGGGGGAAAAGGGTTAACATTGTGGCTACTCCAATCATCAAATTCTTGCCTCCATACTGTGTAATCATTGATAACGGTACTATCCAGGGGTTGCCACCTATAATTCGTCAACTTAAAGAGTCTTCATTCCAAAGTGATACAAAGTATGACAGTTTTTGTAACCAAAGTTATGAAAAAGTGAGAAAATGGAGGAAATGTTTAATTCGAAGGAAAAATAAATCATGGTATAAATTTTCCAAGCACAATCGCCAGCGATTTGCGAGCGGCATGCGCGTTGCCTCGTGAAATGGCAATAATATCGCATTGACGAGGCGTCGGCTTCATTCGTGAAGAACTTCAAGAACAAGCCATCGGCTTTTAGCGCCTTCGATTTTCCGTGATACCGTCCGCTTTGCCGGGGAGTTAGTTTAGTTGCCACCCGAACCAAACCTGAGTAATCACCTAACCTAACCATGCTCCCTGATTTCATTACGCACACATGCGAGTGTGCTAGCTGCAACTATCTTTTGAAGACAAAGAAAAAAATACTTCAATTCCAGGCATGATATCGGTACTTTATTTTGTTTCTACTTTTTTACATTTTTCCATTCAGCACTCTTAGCTTGCGAATTGCCGGCGATTGCTAAAATCCTGCGGCGTAAACATCCTAATCTTATTTCAAAAGCATGAAAGGATATTCACTGGCATAATAGATACATATACCCAGAAATCGGTCGGCTCGAGTATATATGCTATCGAAAATTTTGAAAAGCACCAACTAATGCATGCGGACCACTCGCCGAATTATGCGAAGCGAAAATTTGAACCAGAAACGAGTTCTCTGCGAGGTCAGGACTTAGCTTTTTCGTGCGAGCGCTTAAACAGGTAATCTCGGTCTCGTGATAAGCACTCAACGGGAACATGATACGGAACGCAGCTGCCAAACTTTGACGATACGTCACATTTCCTGCCCTGAAAGTCGAGGGGAAAATTTAGTTTTCTCCGAAACGCGGCATCTCAGCAGCCAAATCGTAGCAGGCGGAATTGAAGGCCAGCTTTCACGGCACGGCAAGATTCTATTTTCACTAATAATGCCCTGTTAAGAAAGAGCACAGTATTCATTGTGGAAAAATAGGTACTTACTGTAAGTGGCTTTAATATTAGGATCTTGTTCTACGCGTTTGGAAGAGCGAAATTATGCAAAAATGATGCTGAAAATTGAAATTTTAACATTTAAAAAAGAAGGATTGGTGTAGGACCGGTCCATGAGATGCCATAAGATCGAGCCAGCAAAGATGAATCAACTCTCAACACTTCAATTTTCTCTGATAGTCTATTCTTCGAGGGCATTCGGCTTTCTTCGAGGGTATAAATGGCAAAACACTCTAGTCGGTTTAGGATGTCTATCGATGAGATTGACGTATTTCCTTTGATTACCTCAATACTTTCTTCTAAAAATTGATGTACATTTTGGAGGAAAAATGGAGCAGAGTCAATCTATACGGTCAATGTAAAACATGAAAACAAAATAATTCAAATTTACATAAAATACTTCAATGTGCGGGATTTTGTCAGAAAATATAAGTACTTCGATTTGTAATTACACAGGAGATAAAAGATGGAAAATAATTGTCATCTTTCAAAAGATTAAGTTGAAATGTCTGCAATGCATGACATTCACAATCGCAGACATAACATGAAAAGGAAAAAAAGAAAATGCTTTGCATCAATCATTTTGATCAGAGTCGCTCTAGAAACTTTTCTTTGAATGACTCACGGCATAACTGACGGTATAGCGCAAAAAATCATACAGCAGAAACTACAGGGTTCATATAATTACATTGTCTATAGCGAAAACTACGTAGTTTCAAGGATCTTCGTACATGATTCGCGGATAAACTCTGCTTCGAAAAAACAAACAATATCCTAAACGTCCTCCAAATCACCGTGGAATGGGCAGACATATCTGCGTGTGAAATCGAAACTTTTTCACTCATTTTTTTTCCACCTATTTTACACCACCAACTTCCCTTTTATCCCAGTCTTCTATATGTTCCACGTTACCTGAACTGCGATGTTCTTACTCACAACGTTTTTTTTTCTACTCTGTCACGTCACGTTCTAGCTTGAGTTTTCTCGATAGCCCAGCAGAGCGCGATCGGTATTTTTCCTACGTCTCGTCGCGCATTTGGAGCCCGATCTAGCTGATACAAGATCGATACGCGGATCCTCAGAGCATGAAATTACTATTCATTCAACAAAACAAGACCAGTGTAGGAACTCTTAAGCCGTGACTCGTGTTTTTATTTTCCCGACGGGGTAATAGAATTATACAGTTTTTGAATTGAATATCAGGTATGCCTGTGGCAGTCAGAAAATTTGACACTCGGTTCATAAAAACACTAAAACAAGATAGATAAAAAATTTCGCGGAGAATCGGGGCCGGATTTGTCGTCAAGTTACAAAGGATTGCCTAGCGGCGCGGCGCAACACTGGACAAAAAAAACACATCGGATCTAGAGTCCAGACACTTGAAAAAATTGACATGAAAAAGGACTCTTGATTCAATCCGATTTTTCTTTGGATCGAAGAGCCGAACCTCTTGTTTTAGTTTCTTTTGATTCAAGCAAAAAATTCGATTGTATCAAGAGTATTTTTTCTTGTCGATGTTTTTAAGAGTCTGGACTCTAGATCCAATGTGTTTTTTTTTTTCTCAGTGAAGATTCTAATACGCACAATATTTTTAAGAATTTTTAAACGTAAGTATACCCCTCCGCTTTAAAAATCCTTCTGATCAAGAGGGGGTGGTGGCTGTGTCTTAGACAGCCTCCTCCGAATAGCACCTATTTGAATACTATTTTTAGCACGCAAAAATTAAGTTCAGCGTAGGAGTGCTAAAAATGCAAATCCGGCCTTGCTGAAAGTGTCTCCGTAACTGCACGCAGACTTCAGCAAAAGGAGAAGCATACATTTGGCAGCATCGGTTGCTATGCCTTTTATTTACGACTCAATAAACGAGGAAAGAATGCGAGCGATTTGGAGTCGAATTCAAAAGTGCCTCGTAAAAATTTGCGAACCTCGTGAAATGCACTGCTTTCCTCCGACACGTGCAGTCATACTATCACTTACAGTTACTTAACAGGCGAATCACGTTTGACATGAAGGAACCAACTTTTTTGGGTGCCCGACGATTGATCGTTGATCACCACTCATGTAAAGCTCTCATCGGAGATCCATTATTTTTATCAGTTATATGCGCAAACACCTGCGCCAACGAACCTTTGATTTTTTTTATACCATCAAAAATATCCACGAGAAAAAGCAAAAGTAAGGCCTTTGAAAGAGACGGTCAATTTATGACATCAAGGAAGAATTTTCGACTCCCACGTACAACGAGTAAATAGGAGTTCAATGTATAATTTACTTAATTTACATGCTATTATTGATTATTAGGGAATGTGAGCAATAATTACAGTAATTACGTAACACGAGTGTCACTAAGACCAACATTCAAGGTGCAAATACTATAATTTAAGAAAATAACTGCGCGAAATTAATAATTTTCTATACATATTAAGAGCTACGAATGGGCTATTAATGACAACCGGCAATTTTTTCAGTGGTTTTGTAAAATAGGTTCGTCGTACAGAATTAATTTTGAAATTTTTTCCCTAGGTCGTCATGACCAACGATTCTTGAAAATCGAACGGCGGCAACGCTTTCAATTAGCGGATTCGCGCCTTTCATTCGAGGGTAATTTGCGGATGACCACGGGAATCGCAGTTCTCAAAGGAAAGGTCAAGGTGATGAGAAGTTGACCTGGTGATTAAAACCGAGCACAAAGACAAGTAAACAGCGTAGGAGCCGCAAAGCAGGCCCTAATTATCCGGATAGAACACCCGTCATCATCGCTGAAGACACTCCGCGACTCCGCGCATCCACCGTCATCGAAACAACGTTGGAAACGGTACCGTTCCTCTGTTGCCAAAACTGTTCATCCGCAGAATTCAGAAAATCATAGAATCCTGAAATGTATAAACAAAGACGACACGTTGAAAATAAAGCTATCCTATTGCTGGAATGGAGATGTTGCATTTGTGAGGAACTTGCGCTTTGACTGTTGATTCTTATGTAAAAGTTCGCGAGAAACACAATGTGGCCACTGGTTTTCTCTGAAATTAACTCCCAAGCTCAAAAAAAGCTCTTAAGTTGAAGCCAAAACGGAGGGGATATCCCACACTATTCTGAGAGTCCACCTCTACATCAAAACAAACTCTTCATGCAAAGATAGGGAGCAAATACATTGACATGGCTGCCACTTTATTTGGGGACTCCAAAACTGAAAACACGGCAACCCTGCTAATGTATCTGCTCCCTATTTTTGCATGGAAAGTTTGTCTTGATGTAGAGGTGGACTCTCAGGATAGCGTGGGATATCCCCTCCATTTTGGCCTCAACTTGAGAGCTGTTTTTGAGCTTGGAAGATGATTTCAGAGAAAACCAGTAGCACCATCGTGTTCCACGTGAACTTTTACATAAGAATCAACAGTCAAATCGCAAATTCCTCACACATGCAACATCTCCATTCCAGTTTAAGGCTTCCAATAATCACATCTTGCAAGTAGTTACCGATTCACACACTGCAAGACCGCATTTCCTAAAACCAATACCTCCACATTCCTGCTGGACTAGCAACAGAGGACAGCCTGTGTGACACGAATTACACAGTCCTAATTACGGATGCTGCCACCTGCCGCCGAAAAATCGCCCGAAATCCCGCAGGCGGAGGGCAGCGTCGTGCACCACTTGGCAGGCGCGCTAATTACGTCCAGGAGGGCCGACGTCTTTCAACGTCTGACGGACGGACCGTCTCGGAGCGTGTAATCTTCTGCATGAAACAATAAATTACAGCTTATCCTTATGCTCATCGACTGGGTGCACAAAAACCGCCGAGCCGGTCGCGGCCCCAAGATCCCTATCACGTTCCATTTATGCGCTCCATATTGCGACGTTTAGCCGCCGTGATTTCGGCTTTCGGTTTATCGCACATTTTGAGCGCGATGACGGCGGATGCGACATGTAACGGCCTGCGACTTCGCTGCATACTGATACAGGGTTGTCTCTACTTTATGACTTCTTGCGCAAAGAATCGATTGTGAAAAAACTCTATGCAGGGTGGCTCAGACCTGCAGTACCAATGATTTTTCTCGCTTATTGTAGGTCATGCCAAGTACAGGACCGCGGGGACGGATAGGGAATTGACCCCAAGGAATCTGAATTCCCTGATCTTGCACTGGCAAAAAAAAAAAAAAAAAAAAAAAAAAAAAAAAAAAAAAAAAAACACACATTGGATCTAGAGTCCAGACTCTTAAAAACATCGACAAGAAAAAATACTCTTCATTCAATAAGATTTAAGCTTACATCAAGAACCAAGCCTCTTAATTTGAGCTGATTTCCTTTTGATTTAAGCTTAAATCTGCTTGACTCAGAGTCCTTTTTCTTATCAATGTTATCAAGAGTCTGGACTCTAGATCCAATGTTTTTTTTCCAGTGTGGAGGGAGTTAAAGGGGGATCCTCACTTGAAAAGTCGGGGTTCAGGTCAAAATGTTGAAAATATTTAATCGGAATAAAAAGATAGGGAATATGTATAAATAAAATCAACGCTCGGAAATCGAACATCGGCCCATCCGTGTCCAAAATACTGATCTGTAAAGGTGGGACACGGAGCCCTACTTAAAAAATGGAAGTTTACTAGATTGACGAAGCTCGGAAAAAATATGTTTGCGAGGGTAATCGACCCCACAGCATCCGAATTTGAGGGTACAGGAACATTCTCTATAAAGATACTCTATTTTTGATATGAGTGAATGTACGACTATTGGAATTCAAACTAATCCCGACTTAATTTTTCTCCAAAATGTGACCTCATGCAGGAGGAAATTCAGGGACTGCGATTCACTGATGATGGGTCCAATCAGACCCGAAACGCGTCTGCAATTGCCTTCTTGAATGGTTGTAACTAGTGTTGCACCAAACAGCGTATCTCTTTAAGGGCAATTTGTGCTCGAATGAGCTTTTTCCCTCTGTATTGAGATTTTTAGCTTTCTGGATTTTAGACGCACGTAGGCTACAAAATTCCAATTTACTGTTTACACGACTCGTGCATCTATTGCAGTCAATTTGTGAAAATGTGACTTGTTGCATCTCTGTTGAACTCGGTACTCAACTGGAAAAAAAAACACATTGGATCTAGAGTCCAGACTCCTAAAAACATCTACAAGAAAAAATACTCTTGATTCAATAAGATTTAAGCTTAAAACAAGGACCAAGACTCTTAATTTGAGCGGATTTCCTTTTGATTTAAGCTTAAATCTGATTGAATCAAGAGTCCTTTTTCTTGTCAATGTTTTCAAAAGTCTGGACTCTAGATCCAATGTGTTATTTTTTTTCTAGTGTACTTTTATTAGCTAAACTCCCCTTTACCGATCATAGACCAATACTTCGATGATCAGTTGTTTCCTTGAGATCCCCGTGCAGTGCCCAAGTCCCTTTCGACTGGGCGCTCAGTTGCGGGTCTGGAAGGTGAAGACTATCCTGGGCGAGTGACGAAACCCGGGGAGATTAACGGTGCTCCAGATTCAGCGGTGGCGGCACTTACAATGAGTTGCATGCTCATGCAAGTGCTCGCCAATGGCATCCAACATCCGAGCCCCAACGTCGTCCGTCCAACCCATTTCTATTTGTTTTGCCGGATAATTACAAAACGTGGCTTGCGCACAGTAAATCAGCAGTTCGCGAATCAACACACACACACGAACACGCTCGAATTTAAACGGAAAGCCCGCCCACGGACAAAACTCTGCCCCCCGTTGCCATTATGGGCCAGTTGCGCTGGTGACAGAATCAAATATTGATGCTTGATTCTTGTAGATTAGCTAAAAATAAGAAGATCTGTCCCTAACAGCAACGTTCTACGTTCAATTAACCGAGATATCGCGCTTTGAAAAGTCGTGTTTTTGACGTCATCCACCGCGGTAATACATACCATGTTATACACAACCGCGGTGGATGACGTCAACAACACGACTTTTCAAAGCGCGATACATACATATAAGTCGCTTTACAGCACTCCCTCGCGCTCTACGACTCCTAACCTCCACTGCTCTCTTTCAAACCACAAATCTTGGGGGATTGAGCACCTCAAAGCGCGATATCTCGGTTAATACTGGACGTAGAACGTTGCTTTTTGGACAGATCTTATTATTTTTAGCTACACTACAGAAATCAAGCATCAAAACACGATTCTGTAACCAGCGCAACTGACCCATTTGCATTGAAATTACCTTAATTGTGGGCTTGGAAGACAAGTGAGATAAAAGCAGTTTGTGAAAAAATTGAGATACTAATGATTTCAACTAAAACTGGCCTTAATGTATGATCTGTGAAAACTTTACTGTTAAAATCCGACTTCTGAGCATCAAAACGTGAGTTAAAGCTTTCTTACACCATGTAATTTTGGGACTTTGAACACGTATTTCTTGAAATGGCGGAAATTGCACTTATCCCACTTGTCCTCCAAGCCCCTCAATCACACCGTTTAAAAGCACTAATTAAATATTTTTAAAAAAATGTTGAAAATTATATTCTACAAAACTCTTCAATGGTATTTTTTTAAGTAAAATGTACGTAAAAAAGTTTTTTAGATTTTCTTTATCAAAAAATGAAACATGTTGCAAGTCAAAAAAAAAATACAGCGAACATTTTACTCCGGAAAATGCCCAAAAACTGTTTCTTTGTATTTTGTCAGGTTTTATTCAAGAGTTACTTTAAAAATGTATGAATTTCATCGACGTCCCTTCAGAATGGTTGCTACCTGGGGCACCTGCCGTGTGAAGGAGTTAATAATTTTGCGACGCTATTTGGCGGAAACTTGGCAAGGAGGGGATCGCCTAGACGTCAGGAATAGTATCGAATTAGGGAAACTCGTGACCGAAGAGATGTACTGCAACGGATCGGGCTCACACATCTGTTGCAGCGTTTCGGGATTGGGACTGGTGATTGGCCATTGCGAAAAGGCCCCGTGGGAGTCCTTTTTCGTTGAAACTGTAACAGGGCCACCATCCAGCATAGAGTCCAGGATTTTCACCTCTAGTAATCTAGGTGCGCGATTCGCATTGAACCCAAATTGGATGTGAGAATACTTTCTAAAGCTGGAAATTGAACGAAAACAAATGATCTCGATTTCTTCACGATTAAGGTGATTCCTCCCGGGATGTAAACAAACATCGATGGATCGAACGAATTTTGCTAAAATACGAGTTTTGCTTTTCAGTCTTTGTAAAAACAGGGAAACAACAATGCAGAAGCATACTTCAGCAATCTGCTGGAGAAAAACCTCGCTTTCGATTAGTCAAATCGAACTAGAATTTTCGCAGTTAGTTTCATTCTACATTGATTTAGGGTTTTCAGAGGAGATTTTTCACAAGTAGACTGCTCATATGCTTCTACTTTTATGCTTCTTTATGTTACTAAGAGTGAAAAGCAAAACTCGTATTTTGGCAGAATTTGCGATATATCGATGTTTGTTTACTTCCTGGGGGGAACCGCCTAAGATAATTTATCGCGCTGATCCTATGTGACATCCCACTTACAATCTATGAACATCTTTAACCAATATTTATCGTAAAAGAAACAATGTACGTGCAAACGAGTGACTTCAAAGGCAGTTATGCAGTACGCGAATCCTATGACATTGCACATATCTCCTTTTTATTTAGTTCGTTTGTATATCTTTCATTTCAGCATAAGTTAGCCCCATTGAAAACCCTCAGAAAATTTCAAAAATCGGTCAATCAAACCCAAAATGACAAGTTGATTATACTGGGTGCTATTGTATAGAATTGAGAATGCAAATAATAGACTGTCTTGAGGACCAAGTCATTTAACGTGAATCATCCATCTCAAGGTAGGAAGCGTGTTTTCTAGACTTTGGATGAAACCATCAATACTGCCAATGATGTTACTGCCAAATGCAGTATAAATATAGCATGGACCCAAGTGGTGTGGAGTTAAAATTGAAAGACAATGGATCGTACGATCTCCAATTCAAAGAAATATCAAATATTCACTAAGTGTATGAGAACCTTCAAGTAATACAATTTCTGAGAAAATGTTATGACGCTAGCGTGACTTTGACACATAGAGTGGCTCAATTTTCACGTGATCGCACAACTTTGAGTGTCTGCAAATAAACATATTTTACTATTTTAACTGTAAATGTGCGCGGGAAACCGTATTTGTGCTTAAGTCACAAAAAGAGTCGTGTCATTTTCCTCCACTAAGAGCTCAGTCAATCCAAAATTCATAAAAAAAATTGCCGATCAAGCCAGATTTTTGAAGCTCGAAGATGTGGACAAGTTGACTTTTTAAGCCTCTTCGAAGTCTTTAGGCCACCTGAAAATTTGCCTCCGCTGCAAAATCAAGTTTTCAATTAATGAGCTTCAGGGCTCGTCAATAAGCTAATGAAATAAGGTTTAAGTTTCTACCAACCATATTCCGATAAATTGGATAGCTCGCTCAGAGCAGGCCAACTCTCGGTTTTTTTGGGACAGCCTTTGTACTTAATTAAGGAGACTTAATTAATACTTAATTAATACGTAATTAATACTTAAATTAAGGAGAAATATTCTTGAATTTTCTGCTAAGAAGATGTTTCTCCTAAATCAAGCAGGAAAAATGCTCTTATCAAGAATAAAGTTGCTTTTGTCTACATAGAAAGTGTCGTGAACTAAAATTATTTTTATATTCTGTGCTAAATTTTAATTTTATTTCATTCCCTCGATAGTTAGTAAATCGCTAGTATCATTAGTGTTGGCGTGAAATTTGATTAAATGGTAAAAAAAACTTGATTCGTCCTATCAAATAAGATCCCTAGGTATGACAAAATTAAATTAACGAGGCGGTCAAAAGTCTGCAGAGTTCGAAGAAGAAGGCATCACTTCGGAGGAATCTCGTTTGACGTAAACGATTCAGAGAATGCCAGGCTAACTAAGGGTAAAGATTACTGTGCCATTTGAAAAGCTCCAAGAATGGCTCAAAATATATCGGTTTTTGATTTTGAGAATGCAGGCACGCTGTTCTCCGCCTTATTAGGTCCGTACGAACTGGCTGCCTTCCGAGGCGAAGACTGGAAATTCTCGATGGAGAAGGTTCCGAGAGTCAGTGCCGTCTCTAATTAAAAGAGACCCGTTTCCGTTACGTCAGAATCCGTCCAAGCATTCGAACGACCTGGACGTCTGTCAATGACGATTACCCGAATGCATGCAAAGTCATCAGAGGAGGGGGCGGGGGGTGGGGAGCGGGGGAGGAGGAGGGTTTCCGTCATCAGCGACGAGTGACAACCGCCCCGTTACCGGGAGGAAACGGCCCTCGATTAGTGTTGGGCTGTGCTCGTGCCGTGGCTACGCTCCGTCGCAACGGTGATCCTCGATGGAGATGTTTTGTCACAACGGACCCCGAAGTGCGATTTGCAGACCCCCAGGAGTTCGTAGAAGTATTATGGAAGAAAAGGGGGTTTGAGAGGTTGAAATAGAAATAGGATCACTTGGAAATTTTTCAAAACGTGCGGGAGCGGCAATTACGGGCAATATAGATATAACGTCCGTTCCGTTCCGGGCTCAAAGGCCGAAAATTCCAGCTGCTGGAGGCGTAGCTTCGATTGCTCCGGGTTCAGAGGCCGAAGCTACGGCTCCAGCAGCCGGAATTTTCGGCCTTTGAGCCCGGAACGGACGGTATGTCTATATAGCCCGTAATTGCGGCTTCCACGGCCGGAGTTTTTTCAGGGTTGCCAGCCAAATTATTTTTTTCCATTCCCTGACTTTTCCCTGACTTTCCAATATTTTTCCCTGACTTTTAAGTATGGATCTGACGCAGTCTGTTAAAGTGAAAATGAGAGTCTCGGGCCCGCGACGCGAGCCCGAGACCGCCCGCGCGTAATTCCACGAAAAATCAGAAAAATCCCTGACCAACACCGAAATTCCCTGACTTTCCCTGACTTTTCCTGGTTGATTTTTTTCCCCTGACTTTTCCCGGTTTTCCCGGTCGCTGGCAACCCTGTTTTTTTTCAGTGCGTATTTTTGAGAAAAGTATGCATATTTTTCTTTGAAATTTTCAGATTTTTAGATTGAATTGCAAACCAACTTGTTCGAAAAATTTGAAGAAAAAGATTTTCTCCATAAATTCTTCATTTAATAAAGGAAATATGGCGACGGAATATGGCTTAACAAGACAGCACAGAGTTCTACACTGCTTTCCAGATTTACTGGACCCTAGAAACCCCGAGTTTCCTTCCCATTCGTTTCGGAGCGAGCGAGCAACATGGCTCGACGGGTGAAAAATCCGTTCTCTGCAATTAAGCTAATTGAAGTCCGGGACTCCTGCCGCTCTTCGGCTGAGGAGGGATCGGATCGACTCCTTGTTTGCTTTGCGATGGATCGTTTGCCGACCAATTAGCACGCGGCCCCATCAAGCTGTCGCACAGTGGATCGAGTCAATGGAAGAGGTAGGACAAAATCTGGAAACTTTAAAAGCATATAACTCCGTTAAATCAAAACTTTGAGATTTTCAAAATGGTTCCATTGCTTTTCTCGTGAAATTTTCTTAAACAAGCACCCATCGAAATTTAAAATGTGATGAAATAAACATCAAAATGCGCAATTTTAGTCAACAATTTAATTTCCGACCTCTCCGATTAACTCGATCCACTGTGCGTCGGGGCGGAGAAGGGCATTCCCACGGAGACCCGCGGAGGGAGACATGCTGTGGAACATCCGTTTACCGGGGAACAGGATGCTCTGACGCCTACTACCGCTCGTGGTGGGAAAAAGCGGAAAATGAGCCAGCTAACTAGATAACAGGAATAGAAAAAAATAGCGGGAAAATTGAGGCGGAATATATATGGGCCGCATGACACACGGCGGACATATTTCCTTCAAAGTGAAAAAATTGATCGTTACAAAGGACCAACGTCAATGTTAGGGGCCGTCCCTAAATTACGCAATGCACCCAATTTTTGAACATTTCTGATTTACATTAGAAAATCCCCAAAAAAGGAAATTCCGAACAATTCCACTTTTCATTGCCATGTCATAAAGTAGGTACTCATAAGAATAAAAAGTCAATCACAAAAACCAGTTCCCACAAATTACTCGACTGACTTTTAAGGCTATATGTTTACATGTTGACCAACCGATATCGATACAATTTCAGCGACAGAACGCGAACGCCTGTTTGATGTATCGAATACGCTCCATTAGTTTTTCAATCGAAAAAGGAGGTTGACAGACAGAAAATCGGGTTTGTGATACACTGATAGTGTGAACTGTACTTTAGAGGGTTACATTGTCACTTTCTGGCCAGAGTATCACAAGCGCCATGAGACGTTCAAAATTTCCTCCGCCTTTTTACTTTTTACAAAGAAATAGTTGGTTGAATCTGTTCGAAAATTTCCCTGAATTTTATCGGCAGCACAAAGAAAATTCAGTGAACTTTTCGGACAGCTTCGTTAAACAACTTCTCGGTAAAGAAACAAAATGGCCGCGGAAATCTCTATACGTCGTACACTGGAAAAAAAAAAAGTTGCTTGGATCTAGAGTCCAGACTCTTAGAAACATTGACAAGAAAAAACACTCTTGATTAAATCGGAATTTCTGCTTGAATCAACACTGTTAAAAATTATTCTGGCCTGAGTGGCCTGAGTGAAATATCATGGAGCTATCCTGCCTGGAGCATCGAGTGACAAAATTTTGCGGTGAGTTAGATAGCTCGCTCTGGCATGGGAAGCTCCTTGTAGCATGTGTCACTCCAGGAAAGACAGATATATGCTCGGGAGAGATTCTTTCCACTCAGATTTAAGATACTTAAGAAGAAACAGAGCTATAATTTTCTGCGCATCATCAACGCGCATTGGCCGTTACAATCTTATTCTGGAATTCACGACTGCGACGGCGTCAGTCTCCAGCTAGTGGCTTTTGCGTGAACAGTGATTAGTTGCGACTCGTGAAGGTGTACAGCAAATTAAATTTTGTTTGAAGGCTTTCCAGGATAATACCCCATGGATCCCATACCAAAGTGTTCGCTGAGTTCCTAACACGACGGAAAATAAAAATTCGTCCTAGTAGAATAGCCTACCTCCAGGAATTTTGAAAACGCCGGTAAGGGCAGCAGTTTTATGAAACTAGGTTTAAGAGGAAAAATACATATTTCGTACCATTATACTGCAAAATTGTATCTCTTTCTTTTTTATCGCTTCATTCCTTATCGCTTGTTGATTCGCATGTGCATGGTAGTTTATTTAGATTATTCCCTATTTAAAACCATCATGTTGCTCCCGTTAATGTATTATTTGCTTTTAGTTGTACTTCCTTGTCAAGTATCTGTAGTTTCCTTGGTGAAGGTTCGTTATGCGTCTGGAGATGGCACTGTATGCCGAAAAACCTCAGGTGTGTTGAATAAAATTTTGCAGTATAATTCTACGAAATTGTCATTTATTCTTTTTAGCTCGTATGATACTTTTGGGCATCAAAGCCTGATTGTATGGGTATGGCGTGGCGTCCAGTAAAGTTAGAATTCTGTTATCGTGTATATTTATTTTTTAAGCTTACACTGAATTTATGTTCACAAAATACTTAATATCTATAAAACTTTTCTTTGTCTAAAAGCGTTTTCGAAATAACTGGAGACAGCTGTTCAGCTATGACAAATATTGATTTTCCGTCGCGTGTTTGCAACTCAAAAAACACTTTGGCTCCGAATTTGTGGGATATTGGCCCGAAAGTTCCTCAAACATGATTTGATTTGCAGTACAACTTCACATCTTTTCAAAAAAAAAGAACATACATTGCAGTTACAGGTGGAAGGGAAAGGCAGAATAGGGAGGGAGGAGAGGGAGGGGAGGAGAGGGAGGGGAGGAGAGGAGAGGGAGGGGAGGAGAGGGGGGAAACGGATCGGGGTATGAGACGGATGCCAGGGGTAAGGGGAGGGCAGTCGCCAGCGACGCAGCCCGTCCTTATGTCTGAGTTACTTTAGCTCAGCATTTCCATACTTACGTCGGAGATTTTCAACTCCGTGGAAATTGGCCCTGAGCGATGAGTGACTTCCGAGCGACTTCCTTATATAGGTCGTGCTCTGAGCTAATTTTTTTTAACAGTGAAAAGGAAATCTGCCTAAATTTTATAAAGAGGCTCGGCTCTTCGATTCAAGGAAAAATTGAATTGAATCAAGAGTATTTTTTCTCGTCAATGTTATTAAGAGTATTTCTTTCTCATCTCTATGTAGTTTGAAATATTACATGTTTGATTTATTTTTGGCTAGTAGCTCGATTTTTTTTTTTAATCAATCACCATGTTATTAAGAGTCTGAGCTAAAGATCCAAGCGACTTCTTTTCCCAGTGCATGGCGCTAGTGATACTTTGGCCGGGAGGTGACAACATGACAAGAGGCACTAGCTTGTTAGTGAAACCACTCGAATCCAACCAAAATTTAAGTCATCAAGAGGAAATGAGGCACAGAGCGAGGACTGGTCGGTCAGGTCCCGAGCACAGTCGCAGTTGCGCCCTCTGCCTTATGTAAATGGCTTTACGAGGGCTAATTTCGAGAGCGAAATAATTGCACAAACCGCGGCTTGCTTCGATAAGCGAAAAGAAAGCGGTGGGAAGCTTGAGGCCGGGTCCGCGTCGGGGGAAAGGTGGTCTGCCCGAAAATACGAGGCATATCTCTCATCTGACACGTTATGCAGCGGCTCTTATCCGATTCTATTATAATTTCTTCTTCTCCGGTCATCAGAGCTTGCTGCAGCCACGTCCGCTCAGTCGAGTGCGTTACGGCTACGTTTGTTCCACCACCGAAAATTATGCTCCGTTCTCATGATTAGAGATCCTGAACGTTGGGTTCAAGACAATGATAAAGCCCGGAAACACAACACACAAACACAGAAAGAAATTGAGAGGAAAGTTCAACGTGATCTAAAATTCATTATTTCACAAGGCGCAAGGAAAAAATTCAATAGCTGATTTAACAATTAAATTGCTAAAGAAAGTGACTGCAATATTTTAATGTGGACGAAATCACAAAAATGCTACTTTAACCACTATTGTAAGTTAATTTAACCACGGGGGTGGATAAAGTAGCATTTTTGTGCTGTGAAATCTACGTTGAAATATTGCAGTCACTTTTTTTAGAAATTGAATTGCTAAATCAGCAAGTTAATTTTTTCCGTGCGAACTTTAAGCCCCGAGAAAATCCTCACTTATATGCCTCAGCTTGCATAATATCTGCTTCATTATGTAGATGAAAAACTTCACTTTGATTACCTGCATCCAAAAATCTATACCGGTCCAAAGGCAGAAGACATGAGCTTTGTGGTTCATCTGCGTCCAACTGACATGTCGATTTGCAGGGGCTTCAAGGGTTGTTTAAGAAATCGCGTTGATGAGCAACGCCATTGTGAAAGTTTGATGGGTGACAACCTTCAAAAGTATGATCTCGGTTTGGAACGCCTTCATATTTTGTGATACTCTACGCTCTGTCTCGAAGTTAGTTTAGTTGCCAGCAGCCTGATTGTTGAAATTTTTTGTTTGTCGGGACGAAATAGATTGATGACATATGTTAAAAGGCTAAGAAACTAAAAGGTGATTGGTCGGCTATGTCTTATCCCTGCTTTATCGTGCCTTCGTCAGGTGGAATGGACGACTTACTGTCGGAAACTTAAGAGGTGCCGTTAGCCTGTCGTGAGTTCAACCTCACATAGGCACAACAAAGCAGCGATAGACATAGCCGACCAATCACGATCCGCCTTTTAACCTATGTCATCTGTGTCGTCCTGACAAACAAAACATTTCAACAATCAGGCTACTGGAGATACCACATGGACAACGCCAGAAATCAATTGGATTGCATTTTGCAAAAAGGAACCACTAGCATTGCGATGTTGCTAAGATTGTGCAACTTCTTTTGTCTTGGAGGAAAAACCCGATTATCCATTAATAGTTTCTATTTTACTCGCTAAAAACTGTAAATTTAAGACAAAAATCACCATCTAAATTTCATAGTTTTTCAAGATTTCCGCAATTTTATTGCAAAAGATGAAGTTGCACAATCTTAGCATCATTGCAATGCTGGTGGTTCCTTTTTGCAAAATGCAATCCAATTTGAGCTCCCTCTAAAGCCTCTGAGGTTTGCTATTTCTTCGGTCATACTTCACGTCCATACTCATAGTTATGGTAACAATAAAATTTTGTCCGTGCAATATGCTGAGCAGCAATAAAGCGAGAAGAGAGGCGCGGCGCCAGTAGCCTGGCGTAAATGATCGATATAGATACTTCCCCATATGCAACTATGGTAAAGAATCGATCATTATGGTGCTCGTTGCGGACACCCTGTTTATCGATCCTTTTCCGTAGTGTGCTCACTGCGGTTACACGCTCAAATTCCCACAAATTTCCGATCAAGTGGTGACTGGTGCGCACCATCTACCATCAAATTTCTGCGGCCTGCAAAAATTTGATGGTAGATGATGGAACTGTGGGGCTCATCCTTCAACTGATTTCCACACAACCGTGCTTATTTCATACTCATTTCAATCAACACGCGGTTTTAATTAATTTTACTCATCAATCTAGATTACTCTCGACCGCCATCTTGGTCATCATTTTGATCGGAATTTGACGGAAATTTGAGCGCGTAACCAGGCCATAGGTTTAGACGGCAGATAAATCCATGTATCGCAAAACACACCGCGGCACTGCGCAGCGCGGATGTCCGGCGGCAGGGACCCGGACAGCGCGCATCAACATTCAACAATCGTTTGGAGTTGGAGATGCTGACATTTAGGCTGCCATAAAAAGCAAACAAAGAGGGCACATCTGACGTAACTGCGGTGGCCGACCGCGCCAGCAGCCTCCCGATGATAATCGACCAAACCGCGAGCGTGATCCTGCTGCAGCAGAGCGCCGCGCCGCGCGTCGCTGACGACTTAATCCATCGCTTCAGGCTTCGCCGTTGCCGAAACGATGCGTATGCGGGATCGAATCCGATCCGAGATTTTGTTTCCTTCCATTTTTAAATTAAAATAACTTGAGGTAGTTGCGTTTTCCGACTGAAAAAGGCCTGCGGCCGATTATTGACATTGATAGACAAAGCTATAGACAAAGTAGACAAACGGGATACGGAGGGATGCACGAAGGATGTAAGAAATAGACTAACTAACGGCAACCGACAAGAGAACCAACTGTTAGTCTTACTTTATCATAGTCTACGAGGACCACCAGTTTCACCCGATGGAATCGATCCATACTTCCTATGTCTTCTTTGTCTACAGCTTTGTCTATCAATTTCAATAATCGGCCCACAGGATTAAACTTCACACGGAGAAATAACTTCGTGCGTGGGACCCGAAGTTCAAGTCATATGGATCTCTGAAGTTTTCGGATCACGTATCAAAAACTTGAGGTCCAGCTGCCGAAGTTCGGGTCAGATATCTGAAGTACTTCGATATATACCGAAGGGTTTGGGTCACACATCTGAAGTACTCCGGTACATACCGAAGTAGCTCGATGTCTGACCCGAACTTCGGCGGCGCGACCTCAAGTTTTCGGAAGTGTGATCAGAAAACTTCAGAGATCCATACACGGAGAAAAAAACCTCGTGCGTGGTACCCGAAGTTTAGGTCATAGAGATCTCTGAAGTTTTCGGATTGAGCATCTGAACACTTTAGGTCTAGCTGTCTAGGTTCGGATCACACATATGAAACTCCAGTTTTTACATCTGAGGTACTCCAGATGTGATAACCGAAGTTGTTCGGAACTTCAGATGGAAGAACTGAAGTTTCAGATGTGTGATCCAAACCTCAGCAGCTGGACCTAAAGTGTTCAGATGGTCAATCCGAAAACTTCAGAGATCCATATGACCTAAACTTCGGGTCCCACGCACGAAGTTTTTTTTCTCCGTGTATGACTTCAACTTCGGGTCCCATGCACGAAGTTTTTTTTTCTCCGTGCACGATACAATCAAAAGATATTTAGATATTTTATTTTATTCCCCTGTCCACGCTAATCAATTTGGCGCATTGAAATTTGGCGCCGGTGGAGAGTACTGGAAATGATGAACTCTGAACCTGGGCCGTGGAGTGCGAATCAGGAGCGTAGCGCGAGCAGAAGAAAGTGGTCCGAGCGAAACAGAAGAAGCAGTGAAAGTTATTTTATTAACCGGCGGCAGCCAGCTACCATACCGAACCGCGTCTTATTACGCTTCTCGCCCGCGCCTTCAAACGGGAATTTACATTCACCAGCTCAGCCCACTCCTCAAGACTCCAAAGTCTCCCGCAATCCATACAGCAAGATCGATAAAAATCGCGACCATCTCGTCTGCATTATGATCGAGAGGAGGATCCACATTATGGAGAAGGGTTCAACGAATTGCTTCAAGGGCAAAAGTATCAACTCTAGACCGTAATATAAGGAAACGATGCATTATGCTATAAATGTTTGGCTCAGCAAAGCGGTGTCAACAAAGGTCATCTAAAAATCACTATCTCTCAGTGCTCTCATTCCATGTCAGTCCAAAGTTCCAAGATTCAGAACTTTTTTGTTTCAATTGCTCCCCCTCTATGACCGATAAAAGTTCCGGGACTCCTCTTAGATTATTGAAAAGTTCCGAGGAAGTTCCGGAAAAATTCAGGAAAATCTCAAAAGTTCCGGAATTCGGAACAAGGTCTGGGAAATGGGAGCACTGTTAGCTCTACCACTGATTTTTTTTTTTTCACATTTGTTTCTGTGATTTTCTTATTTTCTTTGCTTGGGGGTAAATTTGCAAAATATTTATGGACTATGTGATTACTTTACAAATTTAATTTTTCAGTATAAACACGAGAAAGACCAGAAAACATTCCTCGCTTAGCAACAGCCACTTGGTTCATTCAAATATTCGTGCACTGCCCTGTTCACAAATCTTGTCTCGCGTTCAACTTCGCTCCGCTCCACCAGGCGATTTTCCTATTTTTCCGTTCAAGTCTCCGATTAATTTGAACTTACTGGCAAATTTCTCTGGAAACACAGTGCCTATCCAAGGCATATACGTATGCAAGACCACCACTGACCTTTCCTGACAGATTCTAGGATAAAAATTGAAGTTACCTTCAGTAGAAGGGCCTATGAAGCTAGCAACGCGACCAACATTATGCAGTTCTACATAACAGTAACACAAAAGGGAATTCTATTCCTTCCAACTTATTTTTGAGGCAAAATGAGGGAAAATCTAGAGCCTATTTTGGGGAAATGCACTATAGATGCTTTTATACAGGTCAGCACTGCAAGCTTTGCAGGCCCTTGTACCAACGATGTCCTTAATATCACCCATACTTGCCGCAAACACAACTTCTAACGCAATGTGAGAAAATCGAGACTTTTTGCTGGAATAGTTTGAGATATATAATCCCCTTACTCCTCCCTTTATTCTTTAGATCGATTATTAGATTGGCTTTCACCGTACTTCAATGAGTACAAATAACTAAATCACATGCATGGCACAGCTGATACACGTTTGAAAAAAACAGCATACTCCAGAGCGCGGTCGCTTTTTTTCTGCGTAGCGAAAAGGCATAACCACTTCGAAGCCGTAACGCAAGTGCCACTGGCGAAGTTGCCGATTCGTGAAGATCCGCATCATGTTCCCGCTGTAACTAACGTAAATTTTGATTGGGTTCGGCAGTGCTGGGCGAGGCTTTTTTGCTGGCGGCCTCCTCCGCTACACGTGTTTCCGTCCGTCGGTTGATTTATTTGCGTTTTTGTGGCGTTTTTTGTTCTGGCTCGCGTCTCGAGCGTTCGTTTCGTTTCGCGCGCCCCGGGGCCCGCGGTTCGAGCCGGTGAGTGACCGAGGCTGAGCCGGTGCATCGCTAATTTGTTTACAAATAAAACGACACCTTCCGCGCCCGAATCACATTTCGCGAGCGCGCGCGTAGCACGGTCAAGGCCTCAAATTCCTACCGGGCGATGATGGCCATGCTTTGACATGAAACGAAATATTACCTAAATCCATGACGAGACTGGAGAAATTTGTGCTACACATACATATAAGTCGCTTTACAGCACTCCCTCGCGCTCTACGACTCCCAACCTCCACTACTCTCTTTCAAACCACAAATCTTGGGGCATTGAGCACCTTGACATTTCCGCTTCAATCCCTTCCCTCCAACCTTTCATTGGGCGCCCTCTGCGTCTTCTCCAAGGAGGAACCCAGTCAAGGACCTTCTTCGGCAACCTGTCTCCTGCCATTCTCTGGACATGACCATACCAAATGAGTTGTTTTGTCATAATGTCGTGCACGATGGTCTGCTTGGCATCCATGATCTCCCGTACCGTCTCATTCCTGACGCGATCCTTTCTGGAAATACCAGCGGATCTAAATTTGTGCTTCGAACGATAATCTTGCGAGCTTTTGTTTTACCACAAAAGAAATCAACAACTACAAATTGGGGATTATGAAAGGGATGGGGGAGTGCCAAAAATCTGAAGGGCTATGGGACGATGAAACAGTGCTAACATGCTAAGGATGAACACCGAATAAGCCATCAAGGGTTGCCAAATTTCCTTCGAAAAATCAGGAATTTTCCGGAAATTTTGTGGGTATTTCTCTTCCGATTTTTCAGAGGATTTTGTTCATGATTTGATCTAAAAAGTCTGAAAATTACGAGGAAATATATTATTATCTTTCCTCAAAAATAAATATTTTCTGAGAGGAAATCTGGCAACGATCGGATGCTTATACGGCGTTTTTACTTAGCACAGCAGTGTGGCGGTTGGGTGTCGCAGAGCGCGAAAAAGCGCTGTGAAGTGTGAAAGCAGCCCCATTAAATGTAAAAGAGGAATGGTCTTCAAATTATGAGGTTCAACGCACGATTTTCGAAATAACACTATAAAAATCTCTGAGTCGCGAGGTCACAATTTCATAATCAAGAACTTTATAAGCGTACCGCACGTTACACATGCGTTACGAACTTAAAAAGCCATAGATTTCAAAAGATACAGACATCTGAAACATTATTCAGGGTTGCCACGGAATTTGTAAAATTTAATTCCAGGACAATTAACAGACACATTTTCGTGAAATTCCCTGACAATTGAACAAATGCCAGATTGTTAAAAAGACATACAGATGAAGGCCGCTAGGTCAAACTAGGGCTGAGACGAAATGCCGATTAAGTCGATTGTTTTTTTCGGTCTCTACATTGACGATTTTTTCCTGACTTTTTCCTCACTTTCCCTGAAATTTTCAGGTATTCCCTGACAATTCCCAATTTTCCCTGACTGTGGTAACCTTGATTTTAATGAGTATTCATGGATCTTACTTACCAACCACCAAAACAGATATTAAAACACGTTCAAAGAGACTTTTCAAGAGTGAAAATGAGCCAGTGGACGATAAACGTACCTGAAACAAATAGAAATCATAAAAATTATTGACAAGAAAAGAAGAAGCTGTACGTATGTTGCAGGATATTAGCAATCGCCGGCAAATTACAATCTGTTGATATTTAATACGAAAATTTAGAAATTTAGAATGTAGCTAAGAAGCTTAGCAATCGCCAGCAAATTACAATCAGTTGGTATTTACTACAAAACTTTAGAATGTTGTTAACATGCTTAGCAATCGCCGAGAAATTACAATCTGTTGGTATTTGATGCAAAAATTTAGAATGTAGTTAACATGCGTACGTCGCTTGCGAATAGTCAGCGATTGCTGACTGCCTGCGACACAAAATATAACCATTTGAAAATGAACATATTATTTGTGTTTCGTAATTTTTAGCTGCCGGCAGTGTATTCGATCACTTAGCTTGACTTTTTGCTGTGAGACTTTGAACCCTATCAGCTTCAGTGCTTTCAAGTCCCATTGTAGCACCTCGTGCTGTCCGAGTCGCGGTCACACTCAGCAACCCAACAAGAATTTGCGGCTGCATTCTTCAATTAACTGCCCGGCTGGGAAGCTGCTCGACATACCATCTCAATTAGCAGGCTAAATACTACATATCTCCTCGAGCTCATCCATGACTCATATGACTCATCCGTCTTGATTTGAGCCTCTAAAAAAAAACAGACTCAAATGCCCGAAGATAATACATTTTAGGAACCCCGCACTGATTTTCCCTTTTTACGTATTATACTCTTGTATGGGAGTCAACGATCTGATCCAGAAAGTTGGCAACGTCGTTTTCTCGCGATTTAAACCTATGGAAATCAATCGATTTTTGGAGGAGTCACGTGCTCCAACATGAATCGATTAGTGACATCACAGGTTTAAATGGAAGAACATCGAATAATAAAAAAAAAAGAATCTTAAAGCCGCCAAGAAAAGGTTTTTCTATGAATCAAGAATCTTGGTGCTTAATTTAACCTACTTTTTGCTGCATCCAATTCTTTTTTTTCTTGTTTCTCTTGATTCAATCGGATTTTTGCTGGAATCAAAACGAAATCCGCTTAAATTAAGAGGCTTGGTTCTTGATTTAAGCTAGATTCTGATTGAATCAAGAGTACTTTTTCTTGTCGATGTTTTTAAGAGTCTGGACTCTAGATCCAATGGGTTTTTTTTTTTTCCAGTGCTCCGTATGTCATCATAGTCTGATACACTTCATGAAAGTTTCTGAGGATATGGGACCCAATTAATTAACGTTCCAGTTATTAAAGTTACCCATGCCTATACTTGGTAATACCTCATAGACACACCCTCCAGTACGTTGCGGTCAATAGTTCGTTTTCTGGAATGTCTCAAGAAATCGACCTCTTAGAAGATGTTAGGACCACCCCTCCCCCTGCTCCTATCTCCGCATGCGCTGCAATGTTTATAAACGTCCCCGCCGGCAAAAACCGTGTTGCACCCGCCGCGCCGACGTCATTTCACTTTTCAGTAGTCAAACGTTCATGCACCGAGTATTGCGCTCTCGCACACCCCTCTCGGACGAACATACACGTTCTCACACGAACCTCCGCGTCTCCGCAGACATTTAAATAAGTTGCGCCAATCCTGTTTCGCTATGGGGGTCTTTATTGTCCCAGCGCGAGCCGCGAGCATTGTTGCCCGACGAAGAAGCGAATTCTATTCCAACATCGACGGATTCCGAATAATAAGTTCTACTTGGCTAAGCCCTCCCGCGGCCGCAAGTTTCAATGGTGTGTTAAATGCTGAACTCGCGACAGTTGAACGTTGAGTACGTTGAGTGGTGAGTGACACCCTTCCCCCTCCCGCGGGGCTGAAACAATGGACCTTGCGTCATCGGGTGCCACGATGGATACTGCACGTTCTGCCGATCGGCGGTACCGGACGCTGCTTCGCGAGGTCCGGGCTTCGGACCGAAGACCGAAAACATTCGGCGGACCTTGGAATGGGTGAACATGAGCAAAAGGTTCGACAAAGTTTGTGGTGAAAACTATTTTGTTATATCATATTTCTAGGGTGGTTCACTGGGAAAAAAACACATTGTATCTAGAGTCCAGACATTTAAAAACATCGACAAGAAAAAATACTCTTGATTCAATCAGATTTAAGCTTAAATAAAGAACCAAGCCTCTTAATTTGAGCGGATTTCCTTTTGATTTAAGCTTAAATCTGAGAGTCTGGACTCTAGATCCAATGTGTTTTTTTTTTAGTGTTTGGTTCTGTTTGTTTTCTTCGCGTGTTATCTCTGCAAGCTGGCAACGCGCGACGGAATATCTACATACGAGTATGGAACGCGGCGAAAAACAATCGCTCCGACTAGAGAGTATACAATGACAATTACTCCCAATTATAATCTATCCGTTAAGGTATTTACATTGTTTCTGTTGGCGTTGGCATCTGGTTGCCTCAACGCTTGACGTCCGTCAACTTGACGAGGCTCGGGAACCGAAAGACGTCTCACGACGACGGACGTAGAACGTTAAAACATGGTGCCCTGCCACGTTAAATCGGCAGACTCCAAAAAAGAGTAGAGACGAAAATGAAGTGAAATTGTTATTTTTGGAAATGTATATAATTTTACTCACCATACCCAAAATACACGCGATGCTGGATTTGCGGTTTGTTTTTTCTTCGAAAGACGAATAAAAATCCTTAAAATGGAATGCATGTTTGTGTTGGCGACGCAGCAAGACATTTTTTGTAACTGGTGGAAAGGGGGGTACTAAAGTTCCTGCTCATCACGAGAAATGTCCTATTTGGTTAAAAATTTAAGCGTAAGATACCCTGACCTCTAAACCTCTATCCTCTAACCTCTTTCAAAACCAGCGTCACAATGGTTCCGTTTCGGACATGGTATTCGTAATGCCCCCCACCGCGGGTTCCATCAGTAATGTAAATTTCGACGAACAGTGCAAGTTCAATATAACTTTTCGCGTTATTTTTTTAAAAAGAAAACGCACCACTTTTACTTTGGCTGGGTAAAAGCTACAAGTGAAAGTGGTGATTACTTTTAAAAAAATAACGCGAAAAACACCATTGGTGCTTGATTCCTCCCCATCCCATTTATTTCGGTCCCTTCACCGTTTCGGGGCTTGGCTTTCCAAAGCGAACTAGCAAGGTCCGTCCCGTCAGGGATCTAAGGCACCGATTGTTTCCTGTGATACGACCATCTTCGCAGTCCGAGAGCTTTTCTTGTGGCCCATTTTGGTTTTGATGCACAGCTCCACTATCCAAGAATTACTCTGTCTGTTGCTCGCATATCGAGCATCGTTGATCTGCCGAGCGAATCATCAGCAGCGTCTGATGACCTCTTCATAAGCTCCCCTCCATCTGGGACGTTTCATTCATTCTTGGAGCTTGATTACCATCAAAGAGATTATCCGTTTCCTTGGCCACCGCGTAGGTAATCATCAGAAGTTCACGAGCGCGCTTAAGGAGAACTTGCGCTCGGCGCATGCGCTCTACAGACGTAGTTGCCAAATCACAAAAATTACATTCAAATCATTGAAGGATGATTAGAACCTCGCAGAGAACTTTCGTCTTCACATTTGAAGTATTGACATAATTTGAAAGTGCCCTCGAACAATATGCGCAGATATTATATATAGGAGGACAAAAAAACTATAGAAAACCTCCGGAAAGCCTTACTGGGAATGTTCGTAAAAGTGTGAAGAGTGAGTCACAACCAATTTTGAGAATAATGCTTGAATTGAATTTATAGGTGACTTTAATTCTGGCCAAGCCACACCGCGCAAATAGTTTAGTGTTCATGCTTAGAGACAAATGTTATAATAAATGGTATCACAGAGAATTTGGGTTGGTTCAAGCTCAGCTCGGATTACCGTCTTGTCGTGCAGGTCAAGGAGCTGGTTCCTACCCAAAATCTAAGTGATGCCTTTCTAGGACCCAGCCGTTGATTTATTTTCTTTGCATAGAGGTAATTGAATCGATGCTTGCCATGCGGGCTTAAGTCCAAGAACTCATAAGCCCCAGCGTCCTGCTTAATCAACGATAGGCAGAGCTCACGCGTTTTTAGCCTTACACCCGTCTTCCAGACATCAATTCGATTATACCTGTAGAAAATTTCATTTTCTCTCATGAAACCAATCCAATTTCCCGAATTTTTACGCAATTTTCACGCACACGGTGTCTTCTCAGAGGTACATTTTCTCAAAGTTACAAAAAAACTAATTTTGTTCGATATTTTGGACCCTGTAAGTTTGGATATGGACAAATTAAATAATATTGCTTTGCTGGTCTATCTGACAGCGTGCGATGGAGTGCATTGTGAGGATAGCAGCTTAGCTAGCTCATCAGCGAGCATTAGCCTCCGTCCGCGTCCGGGCGCCGCCGCGCGCCGGCCCGGGCCGGGCGTCCGAGCAACCGCTCGAAACTTTCTACCGACGACGACGGAGGAGAGGAAAACGGGTCGCAGCGCAGCGCAGCCGCAAGGAGCCGCAGGAAAATCCAAACGAGTCGAAAGTGCGGTAATTTCGCTTCGACATGACCTAGAAAAGCCCACACGCTTTCGTCAGGAAGATCATCGCAGTACCGCCCATATCCTCAGTATCGTCGTCCCGATTTTGCCACAACCACACAGTAAGAAAAATTAACCGACTTTTTGTGTTAGTATGAGAGGCAGAACACAAAGTAATCCAAACAGCAACCCGATTGTTGAAACTTTAACTGGCTTTGTCGGAACGATAAGACGAGACATAGCCCTATCTAAGCTGTGTTATACATCGATTTTCGATTCTTTTCGTGCCCGATATAAATTTCAAAGATTAGGCTGCAGGAGTGCAGGTGGTTTCAGACAGCAGAAAAGTTTGAGGGCTTTGAGGGAAGTTCTCCTTAATCTTCGAACTATTTTCAAGTGCATAAAATATGTAAAATAAAACATAACGCTACAGTCCACAGCTCAAATCAAATCAGCTCTCGACGCAAACAACCTCTCAATACGGATGAGTCTCAATATCGACAAAAATGTATTTTTCCACAATTCTGTGAATCATTCTTCGTAACGGTGGGGGTTATACGATAGAAAATCTCCTCGAACAAAAGATGCCTCAATCGCAGTTGGGGAAAACAGGCTTCGGATCAGCAAACATTTCAGCAGGAAATAGCCACCACTCGGCGTTAATCTATATTATTGATTGACGCAAAAGCTTGAGATTCAAGAGGCCGGACTTCGTTTCATCGTTGGTTTAATCTCTAAAACCACTTCACTTCTATTTAATTTCGAGTCTAAGCTTAGCACGGATTCTACACGAGACAAACGCGATTAATGGTGCTTGCAACATTTCGTCACTTTACTGACATAAGGGCGTAACTACAAATCGAGATGAGCCCGGAAAAGCATTGAGTTGTACGGACGACAGGGTTCATTGCAGAGTGTAGTTACGCTATTGTGTCAGGAAGGCGACGATTTGAGGCAGCCACTTGACTTTATATTAAGGAAGCTCAGTGGTTGTCGGAAAAATTAAAGACGGGAAAATAGACACATGGGACCACACAGCGTCATGTGATTTGTTTTGGATTACGTTGGAATATACTGTGTACATTTTTATAATCCGTTTAATTTTGTACCGGTTTGCTTCCCTCTAATGAGTGAGCAAACAGAGGATCAGCGGGGATATTGCTGTCAAATATATAACGATGGTTATCGAGCTGACATAATCTAAAAATGCGCCATTAGAGAATAGGATTTTAGCGGTTAAGGGTGAGGGTTCAAATCTTACGTAAGGTATTTTGTCATGTTTTGATTTGAATCAGTGAGAACGAGAACACACCAACTCGGAAAAATGAAAATAATCAAGACACACGCAAAACTGCACAGTAGGTGAAGAAGTTGGTTTCAGAAAAAGATTTTTGCTGCCAAAAGACAAGTACTTATGGACACTTTAAAGGTTCAAGTCAGAACAGATGCGCTAACTCCAATAACCTTTATGTAAATTAACAGTCTTTAATGGAAATCACAATTGTTGGGAACTGTCGTTGGTAATGGGCGTATTTGACTTAGTGTTAGCATAAACTTACTCATTTTTGCGGAAGAATGCTGCCTTATGAATTTTCTTGTCCATTTTCGTTTGATATTGGAGTCTAAAGATTGTCAGTGACATTTTTCGTTTTCAAAGGTCACCTACCCTTTTGGGCCCTAAGAGCTACATATTTCGAGATGTCCACACTCTCCCTATATGGGTACTCTACTTCAAACGGGGAAATATCGATAATTAATCATTAAAGCCTCGCTGCTAGTCACATATTGGCAACAGCTCCCTTTCACTCGCTCCCACCTTCTTCCTCCTCCTCGATCCGCCACCTTTTTCTTCGGTCCTGGAGATCTCCATAATACTTAGAGGCCGTATTATCACTAAAAATGTCCTCCGGGCAGCGCTGCCGACTTGAGGAACACGATGCGTTTCACGGTTGATCAAGTCGCTGGTATGATCGGCCGTCGTCGCGACGCATCCGCGGCCGAGGTAGCGCCGAATCGACGCCAAAATCGCCGCTTTCCAACCGGAATCCACTATTTCCAACTCGAAGCAAGGCAACCGCGCGCGTCGCAAATCCGCGCGCCGCGCTGACCCGCGGTTTTGCGGTCGACGAGCGCGGTTCCGAACCGACGACATCCGACGTTTCTCCGAGCTTCCATTCTTGAAACATCCGCATATGCATCTGGTAGTGGCTCGTGAACATTCACAACTCCTGGAGATGATCTCAAATAAGAAACGGTTTTCAATTTCAGTTGCCTCCTGTAGAACGCTGCTGAAAGAGCTCCGGTTCAGAACGCCGTAATAGAGATGTTGCATGTGCGAGGAATTTGCGATTTGACTGTTGGTGCTGATGTAAAAGTTCGCAAGAAACACGATGGTGCCACTGGTTTTCTCTGAAATCAGCTCCCAAGCTCAAAAAAAGCTCTCAAGTTGAGGCAAAAATGGAGGGGATATCCCCACGCTATCCTGAGAGTCCACCTCTACATCAAGACAAACTCTCCGTGCAAAGATAGAGAGCAAGTACATTGACAGGGCTGCCACTTTATTTGGGGACTCCAAAACTGAAAACACGGCATCACAGCAGATGTACTTGCTCCCTTGCTTGCTTGTACTTGTATCTTTGCATGGAGAGTTTGTCTTGATGTAGAGGTGGACTCTCAGGATAGCGTGGGATATCACCTCCATTTTGGCCTCAACTTGAGAGCTTTCTTTGAGCTTGGGAGTTCATATCAGAGAAAACCAGTGGCACCATCGTGCTTCTCGCGAACTTTTACATAAGAATCAACAATCAAATCGCAAATCTCTCACACATGCTAAATCTTCATTACGGGCTGTACAGCCATTTCATCCGTGCCTCCGGTGGTTCGATTTTTGAAACCGTTGCTTTGACTGATTTGGCATGAGCAAAAATTTCAGCACCCGTAATTTTCAGCCTTTGAGCCTGGAGCGAACGTTAAATCTGATATCTGCGTAGCCCTTTTGCGTGTAGGGTGAATTGATTTCTGATCCTTTGGTATCGCCTCGAAAAAGTTCCTTTAAAATATGTTGAAGAAACGCATACTTTTGAAAGGAGGTTCACCAGACTACCTCGCTAAGGAAAAATGCCATGACTGTTGCCAGATTACTAATATTTATTTTTCTGGAAGTTTTTGAGTATCTTTCCATGAAATTTTCAGATACTTAAGATGAAATTGCAATCCGAAAAATCTAGAGGACAATATTCACAATTTTCTCCATAAACGCGTATTTTATCTAGAGAAATTTGGCAACGCCTGAAAGCTCATGCATCGTTCTTCCTTAACACGCCAGCATACACTCAATTTCATATAAGGACCATTTTTGAACTGTCTGATTATTGAAACTATGTCAGCACGGCAAGACAAGACATAGCCCTATCCTAACCATGCAATACATCGCATATCGATGTCTTATCGGGTTGCTTCAAACTTTCAATAATCGGCCTGCAGTCTCTAGTATTTTGCAAAATTGTCTGTGACTAAATATAGACTGGAGTTCCTTTCCGTGTAAATGCGTTTAATTAAAGGGTTCCCGAGGGTCACTGGTTCACGTGACCCCCTGAAAAACACGGGCGTCTGCCAAGTGGGCCCCGTTCGAGAGGCGGCCTGCCTGAGTGGCTAATGACTTCGCAGTCAATCAATCACATTATCGGAACCATATACGCGCCGACGCGACACAACGTCGACTGCATTGTGCGCCGCGGCGACTGTTTATTGGCCGCCTATCGATTCGTCAATCAATATATCAGCCGCCGCCGTAATGGGGTTAATAGCCCTAGCCCCCCCCCCCCCCGCCCCCGGGGGGGGTTACCCCTGGCTCATTGGCGCATATATGATGAGGTGGGTCAAACTGACGACATTATTGAAATAAGGTCTGTACTGCTATGCTGAGGAAGAACGCTTTATGAATATTCGAAGGTTGCCTTTCCTTTGATAAACGATTTATTTGGGAGGAAAGTTATACATGTTTCTCCTTGAAGTTTTCAGATACACAGGGGAAAAAAACAAATTGGATTTAGAGTCCAGACTGTTGAAAAAATTGACAAGAAAAAATACTCTTGGTCCAATCGGATTTTTGCTTGAATCAAAACGAAATCCGCTTAAATTAAGAGGCTTGGTTCTTGAATTAAGCTAGATTCTGATTGAATCAAGAGTACTTTTTCTCGTCGATGTTTTTAAGAGTCTGGACTCTAGATCCAATGTTATTTTTTATTTTTTTTCCAGTTTGGTTACTATGTTCCTCGTGAGGTTACTATTGTTTTGGTTCCAGTAAAAATGCAGCACTGTAACCGAGACCGAAAGAATTGTTGACACACGGATGACGTCGTAACTACGAATAGAAAATTAGATAGAACCTGGATTCCGCAATGGGCGTTATAAAAACAACGGTTCTACTGGCTCGGTGTAGGTGAACTTTCATATAGAAACCGTGCATGTACATACTGGATATAAACTTGGAGATTGAGATTTCTGTGCGGAGCAAGTCTCGATGAAGACTTTCGATTAATATTTAAATACCTACGAAGAAAAAAAAATCGGAGCCGAATCATAAGTTTCTTTTCCTTGGATGAAAGATGGAAGAGGATAAGGAGAGGGAATCATCTACCGACAAAAATTGCTTCCCCTCCGCAAAGACATAAAGAAGATTTTGACATCGCAATAAAATCAATTTCCATCGTCACCCTGAATAATCTATCGGGGCTCATTTTACCAGTCTCCGCCACCAATACAATAAGTCGTGGCCATTCTTGAACTTGTTATAACTGCGTGTTGTCAGATTTAAGAATATTATGTTTTCATGGGCACACAAACATGCTGCTGAAGACAAAATTAAACCCAAGTTTCCTTTATATATAACTAAATAAATTTAAGATTAATTACAGGATGGATGCTATTTTACAATAGAGCCTCTTTGAGATAACCATAATATAAGCTATAAAGCAGTTTTGAAAAAAAAAATCGAGTAATTTAAACCATAAACAAAGTCTTCGGCATCCTCATTTTAATTCGTAAAATAAATAATCAAATTCGAACCTTTTTATTTAATTTAAAGCAGGGCCTTTATGAGGTTTAAAAGCACGGTGGACGGATTTAAAATATTTTCCTACCTCACCTGTAAAGTGATGAAAACGAAATTATTTCTTTTTAGTAGCTCGTTACGAAAGTTCCAAAATTTCAAACAGAAAATTATGGAATGAAAATCTTAAAAGGTTACAACGTAGGGTATTTCCGAGTTTTTTTTTAAGATATAGACTTACAAGAAAAATGCAATACTTTCCCAATCACTGGAAAATTTTTTTTTTGCATGGATCTTGAGTTCAGAGTCCAGACTCTTAAAAAATTGGACAGGAGAAAATGCTCTTGATTCAATCGGATTTCTGCTCGAATAGAGATAGAGAGCCGAGGCTCTTATAATATGAGCCCTCCTAATAATATAACATATAATATTAATATAATATCTAAATAATATCTCCAATAAAAATAATATCTCTAATAACAATATCTCATTTTGATTCAAACAAGAATTCGATGGAATCAAGAGTATGTTTTCTTGTCAGATTTTTTAAGAGTCTGGACTTTGGATCCAAGATACTTTTTTCCAGAAAGAGTGGCGCTACCTCTTTGGCCATTAACATACGGTCAATGGCAATTGGTATTCATTATACACCCTTTTTACCGATAATCTTACAGGGCAAATACGATCAACTCGATAGGAAATTTTGCACTCTCGGCAATGATAATCCAACCCATGATCCATTTTCACCAATCGTGATACAAAAAATCAACAGTTGTTCCTCAACTTCGGCACCGGTGTCCATCTAAAATAAATAGAAAATTCGCGATAGCCCAAGCTCAACTGGATCCAGTTAGCCCCCTCTGTGGAAGGCTCGAGCCAATCCGGGATCGACCTTCAACTCGATCAAGGCTGGGCTCACAAAAAGCGCCTTTTGTCCTCTCAAAATTGGATCGGGCGTTCCGTCCAGCGTCGGTATGACGCGACGCCTGACTCGGGCCAACATAATGCGCTACAGGATCCACGGATCGCTAGATCAGAACTTGACCATACCGGGCATGTGCAATGTGCTCGGAGTATCAAATCGAACATGAAAAAGGGCGATCGACTCCTCTGCAAATTATACCAGCCATCCGTGCATACGACACACATCGAACAAAATTCAATTCCTGAGTTGATAACTTGGTTTCATTGTTCGAATTCCCATTAAAGCTACCAAATTCTTCGATGAGTCGATCATCGTAAGTCTATGCGTGGTTAGTTAACGCACCTACGATAAAAGATACGATTGACATAACGAGCCTCCATCAAAATCAAGGCGAAAAATTCCAACTGATGACCGCCACTTTCAAGCAGTTCCATGGAAATTGAAATTTTCAGATGGGGTTGGGAGTAACTTCCTAGAATTTATGCTTTGAAAATAAAATTTTTGTTGGGTCGGATTTTTTTCCTGTCGGGCCTTTGCTTGTTTTGTTGTTTTACCGGAGAGACCAGCAGCGACCACTTTCATTACCTAACTTTTCAAAGCTTCGACTATTCTAATTTTATTGAACTGAATGATACTGCACTGAAAAAAAGAATTCGGTTATGTGAACCAAACGGTCAGTGTTCCATATCATCCCAAATATTCGATTTGTCCAACTGAACTTTCGGTTCGTATAACCGAACGTTCGGCATATGTGACCAAACTTAGTTCGTCAGCCCACTTTACCGCACAAGTTCGGTTACGCGAACCGAAAGATCGGTTTGACAAGCCGAAAATTCAGTTTGACGAGCCCATTTAGGTGGGATGCTATGGAACACCGAACTTTGGTATATACAACCGAACTTTTTTTCCAGTGTGCTTAAACAGCAAAATTTATAAAATTTGTGAAAAAGAGAGAATGGGAATGGACTGGCTCTCAGGTGATCGAAAAGTTTGTTGGAAAAAATTGAATGCGTCACGGTACACTGGAAAAAAAACACACTGGATCTAGAGTCCAGACTCTTAAAAACATCGACGAGAAAAAGTACTCTTGATTCAATCAGTATCTAGCTTAAATCAAGAACCAAGCCTCTTAATTTAAGCGGATTTCGTTTTGATTCAAGCAAAAATCCGTTTGAACCAAGAGTATTTTTTCTTGTCAATGTTTTCAAGAGTCTGGACTCTAGATCCAATGTGTTTTTTTTCCAGTGTAGCTGGTCAACTTCAACACAGCTGGAAGCAGCCATTTTTCAAGCAGCTTCAATTTGCCAACATCTGTTCCGATGCCACGTTCCCACTGGCCTACTCATGGATATGATCCTTTGCCAGCCTGTTTGCACTCGTAGGGAAAATTGGCAAGCGCGGGAATGGTGAAGTTTGTAGGATGCATCGATAACGTTTCCACGCGGGGAGTCGCGTGGACCGTGACAAACTGCTCATTGTTCTCGGCTTTTTCTCTGCTTCCAATTTTTTTCAAAATTAACTGACCTGCTTTTGCAAGCCATCGAGGCGCGGTTGGAGCGAGGTGATTTGTGGCATTTGCGCTGTTTCTCACAGTGTGTGATTCTAATCAAACGCACGACTCGGGAGGAATTTTCGCCGATTATTTAATGAGAAGAAACGAGCCGCAAATCCATCGTGCGATCAGGATCATATACTCTCAAAACTTAACAATAATTTTGCCTTGATCTGTGATTAGAAAGAAACAAATCAATGTACATTTGCAGCAATTTTTAGTATTTAAACCAGAAACATGTGCAACTACAAGTAATTTTAAAAAAAATAGTAATGATTTTAAAGAGATTTTGTTCGCAATACAGCTTTGCCCTACAACCAAATCAAATCATGAGTTATTATTTTCTTACGAACAAACATATGGAAGAATTCCTCTGCCTTTCAATTAATTAAACCCGATATTCAAAGTCGATGAAAAAAATGATGGATTTGACCACCTAAATTTGGTATCTAAGTTAAGCGCCGAGCAAAAATTGAGATAGATTCCGCCATCTCTCTGGTAAAGCCAAACAACAGTCATATGAATGTGTTTATAAGCTATCTGCCTCCCAAAATTTTAAATTTTTGAAGCAGTTTTTTCTAGAAATCTATTGGGCCGAATGCATAATTTTTGCAGCTATTGGCGGGTAATAAACTAGAACTTTTTTAGATAGAGCTAACATACAAAACGGCAGGCTAAACCAGAGAGATGGTTGATTCAACGATATTTTTTGGCCGGCGCGGCGCCAAAATCTGATAAGGAGATCATCCTTTTTACAATCTGCAAACTAGCTTTTCATCCAAAAGTTCATACACCTTAAAATCAATTTTCGTTTCACCTAACTACAACTATACGTCACGAAAACGGTACGCGTGAAAAAAGTTAGACGTCATTATCAATGAGACGTTACTTTCGAGGTTTAACGCTGCCGCCTGATGAAAAGTCGGCTAAAAAAACCCCATTAAACTCCGCTGGATCAAATTTTCCTGTACGAAGATTTAGATCTTATGGGCTGTAAAAAGTTAGTCTGTGCGAGAGTAATTCTCCTCAGCTAAGAGAAAGGGAACCGGCACCTGCAGTGGGCCTGCCTTCCCCACGAAAGACGTGGTTGCATCAAAACTATAACACACCTACCTACTGATTAAAGCAAGCGAATTCAAGTGATTGTCGCTTCATCAAGCAGTAAAAAAAGCTGACAAACACCTATTCCCATTCTTCTATTAGAGAATCGGAATCGACCACGTTGCTCCGTGCGGCTGAAGTCCTTGCGCGAGTAAGTGGTCGACACTTAAGATTATACGACTTCAAACGAAGTGCGATTCATGACTCCGTACCGGGGTGCTCGAAATTACGGCGTGATTCGGACGCAGCTGGCGAATTTTATCGTCATGGCTTGAGCCAATGTTGCCATTTTACCATCGAATTGACCCTGAACTGCGGCTTTTGGAATTTGATGGGTCAATCTTGCGTAGCATATCGACGGTGAAACTCCCAAACCACGTGTCTCAGTTTGCGACGATGCACACTTCCTGTAATGCTTTATTTTTGAAATGGAGAACTGCTCAACGTCAATTCCTAAAAACTGCCTTGATTTTTCCTCTTGGTGTGCGGCAAATTTTGGAAAAAATTCAAGAAATGATGCTCACTTTTGTTCTTCTTTCAAAAATAAAATGAGAGCGGAGATTTTTAGACACCGCAAACGAGATGCATGGTTTGGGAGTTTCAATGCGGATATGCACAGCTTCAAGAGCAAGATCCGACCCTTGGGATAAAGCTTTACATATGAGAAAAGAATAATATTATAGCGGACGTGATTGGTCCGTGCCGTGACTGGATGGCGTGAGTAGAGGAATGAAATGATTTGTGACGGTTTTACACATATTCATTTTCAAACTCGACTTTTCTCTCTTAATCATCTTCGCTAAGCTACGGAAAAAAGCGATTTAAATCTTAATTAAGCTTGATTTGAACATTGATTAGAGAAGTATCTATTTTATTAGAGAATTTAATCAGTTCAGTTGAAAATTTAAAAAAAAAATGAAAAAGAAAGCAGAAAGACGCGTAAGACAGGTAGGCAAATCTCCCACGACTGATATTTCGTAACTTTCAAAATGTTGCAGCATTAGATTTTGAAGAGTTACTTATAAGCGGTGAGATGTTTGAAAAACATTATGAACGTTAGATATAACTTAGAAATGAACCATTTTGTGACCTTTGAGGATGATGATTTTCAATCATGAAACTCAACTTATTTTAATCTACAATTCCGTGAACGTGCCAGCTAGGGTTGGCACTTTTTAAATGCATGTTTTGTGAAATATGAGTTCAAGGTACATATGAAAAACAGTCCAGACGAATTGACTTCAAAAGTAGGTATTCTGGGAGAAGTCAACGAGTACTATAAATAATGGCACTACAAAGTGAAGTTTAGGAATACAGAGGATTTTGAGTTAACTCTTTCAAATTTACATTTTTTAAATTGAAATTCAAGCCCCTGTGCCATTGCTTGGTTTCTCTTGAAGTAAAAAGGACCTGCCATTGCACACTTTCTTGAAGTGCATCTCGTGCAAAATCTCTTGACAGTGACTTCTGTGGTTCTTAATCATATTGCGGTCGGCATCAGCATTATCCAGGCGTGCTCAAATCTTGTCCGCATAAGTTCATAGTCATGCATGATGCACTCCATACACCACTTTCACGATGCAAAAAATTGAAATAATATTTGCTCTAATCTTGACGAGGCGCTCTGTCACTTCACACACCGATGACCGTGCAATGTCCTGTTCCCCGTTGCCGTCGTTACGATAAAATATACTGGAGGCCCGTCCAGCATATTTTATTATACTGAAGATTTTACCATAAAATTGCCACCGTCCGTTGACTTTCCAACTTAGATTTTCGAAAAATCGTCACTACGTGCCTACTTACGTTACGTAACGCAGTTCTAAACGACAGCCTCCACCCTGTAACGCACCCGTGACAAAGTCTCAGACCCCCCTCCCTTCCTATAAGTCCTGAAATTTTCAAAAAAAAATTTCAAAAAAAAGCTACAGGACGGAAAAAATTAATGAATAATTTAAAAAAAAATAAAAAAATAAAATAAAAAAAAAATTTAAAGGCCTATTTTTCCATCCCTGACGAATCACAAATAACGAGTTATAATTGTTGGATTAGGGACAAAAAAAATTAACTCTGTCGTTAAGAGTTGCAAAATCCCTCAAAAGGTCGTTGAGAAACTTGCCAAAAGGTATTAAGAACCTACGACTAAAAAGTAATCACATGTTGCGAAATCTCAGGATGGACCAAAAAAAGCAGCATACTCCTCGCAAAGCTATCAATCACTTGGTGCTCGGCATTTGAAGTCGCTCGGATAAACACGACGCAAAAATTTTAAATGTTACAACAATACAGCCGCAAGGCATTTTCTGAGCAAGATGCCCATCTTACACCCAAGATGCTCAAGAACTAATATGTTTTTTCTGAATTTTGACAACTTTGAATTTATTACAATGTACAAATCTCAGATCATTCAGAGGTATTTGTTTTATATTCAAATAACGTCACAGACGCAACTTCCATCAGCCAATTTTGTGTAAAAATTAACCTGATTTATAGTATTTCAACGGACAATATTTCAAATATTCTAGTCAAACCGAAAACAACGTTCGACATCAACGCGGTACAAATTGTTCCTTGTCAAACTCCGGATATAGATCGTTGAGACTTCTATCTCTGACTTCTATCGTTGAGGAAGATTGTGACATAGGAGTAGCTTCTAAAGAAAACCAGTGAATCGGTAGCCTAAATTGACTCGTAAACGGTTAAGGTCGGAATTCTGGTCGGACTAATCGCAAAACCTGTCGAGCGTCGACAGCTTGTACCAAATCTTAAATGCTGATTGATAATCACGCGAATTAGCATACCTGTGTTTGTGAATGAGGTGTTAGAATATTACAAGTATGTCATCTCGCTAAACAATCTTCTTTCTCACGACTACTGAATATTCTTTCATTGACAAGAGAAGGATAGAGAGTACTTTATCCTTCGTCAACTGACCCATTCTCAGTTCCTGAAATGAATTATGATCTTAATGTTTTGCAAGAGTGCCTTTTTCGGCTGATTTTGCAAAAGTCAGTATGTTTCTATCAGTCCTTATTGATAAATTAAAGCGCGATTGAATGTGCTAAATGTACTGAAATATTTAAAAAAGTTCAATTATTTGAAAGCTTTTGCAGATCTTTATTAATCGCGAACATTTTTCTGAAGGAAAATATTCATCACTTGAAACAGAGTGAGGTGAGGTCCAGATATAGGACGTACATAACTCAACCGCTTTACGAACTTAATCGAACTACGATAAGTGTTTTTATGCTTATGCTTGAAAATGTAACAATATACGGTGTACTTATGCCGCCTTTTGTGTCATTTTCCCTGACAACGAACAATTTCCATTCCATTCCATTTATCATACCACAGCATTTCTGCATTCCTTAAATCGCGGAGCAAACGTTGAACTTTAAAAGTTACCTTACAACGTTGCCTTCTAAAAATTGACCTAATGCTTCGGCAGCTTATGAGCCACACCGGCCGTTCAGGGGTGCAGAAAGAAATTTATAGGCCGATCGCGGAGCAAATGTGAGGGCACCTGCAAAGGGGTAAAAAATATGAAAGTATCTGGAAAGGGGGGGGGGTGAAGGCAGAAGGCATATACCTGCTGAGCGCGTCGCTTTTTGTGAGGGAAAAAAATGTGTAACGCGCTCTCTTGTGCGAAGAAAATTGTTAAGCGCCCTCGGAACTTTTTGCATCCCTGTCGGCTACCCTTGTTACTAGGTGCATTGAAGGCTGAAGTCGAAAAATACGTGCCTCTGATTGCGACGTAAAAAATCTTCGTGCATGTTTTTTTTCTTCCCTGATAAATCAAGCCATCGGTTTTTCTTGAAAGTTCCAGTAAGTTTTCTTCGCTCTTTCAAAAAGCTTATAGAAACTTTAAGAAAAGCGCTTTGGTTGGTTTTCAATTGAAGAAGTAGAAGATGATAAGATGCATAATGAACGTAAAGGTGGAGATGAACATTTTGGGACTGTGCTCATCGATATCACACACCCAATCAAAAAATAAACACGAAACATTGAGAAATGTGGCTGTTTGCTGGAAACGGCTCATACCAAAGTCTCATAGGGTGGCATCCCTGCTGGACAAATTAGAAATGGAGTAGAATAGAAACATTATACATCTTTAGAATGGAACAAGAATTACCCAAATTCACGCTCAGGCCCGTCGCGAGAGGCTAAAAAGGCGCCAGCCCTGTGTGGTGGCTAAAAATTGGTAGGGTTTTGGAACTTATTCTATTTTTCAAAGACTCCGAGTGTTTCGTGGTTGGTACTTTTTACAACTTTCTAGACCTTTATCCACGGCAAAAAGCTGGTTACTTTTACAATTGGATATCCCAGAACTAAAGTCTTAGAGAAATTTCCGTTATATGCTCAATAAAATTGACTAGGCTTATCCCTGCCTGGCTTACTTGTTAGCCCTTCTTGTCCTTCCTCATCGAGATGGGGGAGAGGGGCGTCAAAATTGATGTCAACGTGAGTTACGATTCCTGGATGTATGAACGCCAAAGGGAACCAAGTAGCACAGTAGCACTCATAAATCATGAACATAGTTCGTTTCGCTTTAATTCATTTGGCTATAGTTTCATTGTGCGCTCAATTGAATGTATTTTGGCGAAAAGAAACTATGTTACAGTAATGTACGTAGACACAGTACACATAGTTCCTTTTAAGACTTCCAATTTGCCCTCGTGACGTCCTTTTCACGCTCGCGTGGTACATGATTTAAGTTTCCAGAGAACACCTCAAGATCATTAGAATTATGTACAACAAACCATATGGAAGTGACTGTAAAGAAATAATGTCATCAGAGAGACTGTTTACAGTGACCTCTTTATACATCTATGAATGTATTAAATATGCAGTAGAAGGAGAAATAATAAAGCCGGCTGATCTATTTCCCACACACAACTACAACAGCAGACACTTCTTCATCCCCAACAATTCCACCAAGTACAACATTTCTGAAAACAGTGTTAAGTTTGCTTCTATTCAGCTGTTCAATGCTCTCCCTCTAAATATTAGACTTCACTTTAAGAACTCAGAGATCAGCAAATTTTTTTCACATCTGAAATCGTTTCTTTTGGCTGAATCCTTTCAAGATCTCTCTGAGTTTTTCACCACTGCTTAACTTCCTAACTTAATGTTCTAGTATTGATAACTCACGGTATTCACTCTCTCTGTTTTCCAACTTGCTGTTATTGCAGGTTATAAATTTATTATAAGATAAATTTGTTTTAACGTCTTTTTTGTAACTAAATAACATGTTAACTAGTACAATAGCCCCATATGGTGGCTTTATGTATGTTATGTAAAAAATAAAAAATAAAAAAAAAAAGTTTTGAGACCCCAACATTGACAACCGAAAGAATCCATACCTTCATTTTCGGCGTCGAGTCCAAACACATGCAGCTGGAACACGAAGACAGCCAGCAGGATGATGGAAATTCTGAAGTAACGATGCATCGTGACACATTCTGATCTCACATGTCAAACTTCGAAACGAGGGCATAAAACACAACACTCAAACACCCGGCGAGACACACACTCAGTTTCCAGGTGAAAACTCGAGTCACACTACCAGACACCGTACATCCAAGTTGAGGTCACTGTATCCAAGTTTAGAGCATCGTATCCGAATCCGTTCGCAACCGAACACACTTTTAGGTTACCGGAATGTGAATGTAAACAAACCCGAATCCCAACGCCGATCGCGGATAAACTGAAAACTTCTACAATTTGGAACTGATTACTATCGGAACTGCTAGTAAGCGCGTAACATTTCACATTTTGAATAGAAACAATTGTGTTTTTTACAGTTTACGAGCCGAAAAGTTTTGAGTTACGGGGCGAAGTGCAGGAGACACGGCGTAACTCCTCACCGGCGAGCGACCATCGAGAACTGAATTCAAGATACGTACCCGCGTGTTGTTTCGGCCAGTAGCGGCTGTTGCGCCGGGCGCTGATTTGTGAAATTGGGTACTGCTATCTAGCGGAGAGAAACGAAACTAGCGAGCGGCGCAGAGCTTTGCATTCAGTATCAGTATCTCCAAAGCTCCTTACTCTAAAGATTCATCACTTCACCTTTTAACCCCAAGACCGTTCCATGTAATGGGTGTTAAAATTTAAAATATCATTTCAATCGCAATATTCAAAATCCTTAATCTAGCTAAATTGCATTCTAACTAACTCGATTAAAGCAAGTTTTGTCACATTGAAAAAGAGCATCGGGTCTACTTTCCTTGAAATCATCACTCAAAAAGCCAACATAATTGCTGTCACAAATTATCCTTACCGCGATTTGATTTATAACTTGTATGCAAAATATGAATGCGACGGAGAGGATGAGAAAGCATCGTAAGCAACTGAAAGAAAATCGCAGCAGTATAAGACCCACACTTCTGCGAAACCATCGAAAGGACTTGTAGCAAAGAAAGATCAAGGAGAAAAATCTTAAATTGAGTGAGAAAAACTCCGAAGAGAACGAAAACTCGGAAAAAGGAAGAGGAGATGACATGAAAAACAGAGGGATAAAAACGGCACGCTTAATTCAAACCAAGGTATTCTAGGATCGCACATGTGCGCGCCAACTTTGGGCATCCCTTCACAGCTTTTGAAGAAACGAAAAAAGAAGAAGACGAAGAAGAAAAGGCATGACACGAAAGTCATGCCTCGGGTCATACCCATGAAAGGGAACGAAGCTACCGGAGAGCGCGAATCGTTGCCTACGCGATAAACACCCATTTGTTTCGCTCCAAAGAACCAATAGACATTGTGCAAACCTTTTGGCAGATATCCGTCCACTTGAAAGTCGCCTTCAATTTTGCCGCATAGGCAACAAACATACCGGAGAGCTCGAATAGTTATCTTTCCGATAAACATACATAAATCTTGACCAATAAGCTGTGATTCAACGGGGCTCAGGTTTTTGTTGCCTTAACCAACATTTGAGGGAATTGCAGCTCAGTGAATTGATTTACAGTTCAGCAATAACCACCGAAAATTAAAATAAAAAGAATATATCATTTGTGCTGGAATGTTCCAACCTGGGAAAATTATGAATTATTTGGCGTTTCTTCTTTATTCTGGAAAAACAATTTTGTTTACATCTCGGATTTAAGGGCAAACCATATTTACTAGACACGTCAGTGTCAACTTGCTAATTTAGTTGTGTTGATCACGACAGTGATTAGACAGTTTTGAACGTCCATTTTGACATATACGTCCCTTTATATATGCATTCGTCGGTTACCACTGTAAGAATGACGTAAAAGTAGGTGTGCATTCGGAAACGATCAAATTGCGTAATGACCGGAATGAATGTCAACTTCATAATTTAATTAGAAGAGGAAGTTGAAATCAAAGGGCTGTTCATTCATGATCACCAAAAAATGTGTGTCATGTACAAAGTAGTGGGTGTTATAGATTATGAAATAACGTCTTTTGATCAGCATTATTCATCTAAATTGATAAGGATGTGATGCAACGAGTGAGTCAGTAAGTTTTCCAAAAAAAAGAACCACAGAAAAAATGCAGTGTTGATTGTGGAGTCATTGGACTGTGATGTATTTGTTTTCATTCCTTCAGCGATCGCAACAAAATGGACTTTTTTGCATAAGATCGGAAGCGGCAAAAACTAAGGAGGATTAAATATATACGTTGGTTGGTCGATGAAACGTATAGTTTTACTCCGGCCGCTGATTTTGTGATGAATCTATTTGACCAATTCCAAGGAGCAAATGCAAAAAGCAGTATTTTTGTGCAGGAAATTGGAGCCCTTGAAGATTCAAAAAGATGATTTTACTGGTGTTGTTCGTGTTTATATCCGTCTCAGTAAGTTCAGCTCTCACAGAGCTTTTCCTCATATCATGTCAGGGAAAAATACTCAATTTTCTTTTGAAATTCTGGAGCCGAAGTCTTTTCGATTTATGGTTATTTTACGTCGCTCCTCAGGAAATAGATAAAGAAGGAATAAAATTGTATAAAATGTGATTCAAATAAAAGGATTTTCACGGAATTCGTCTACAGGTGTTTTGAAAACCAAAATTAGTTATTTTTTGATGAAATACGATGAAGCATTGACCTCAAAATTGTCACGAGCCCCCCCCCCCCCCCNTTCACTCCCTTCCGATTTAACTTTTAAGGGAACCATGACTGCGATAAAGAATGTATCAATTTTTTTTCCAAAATTACTTTTCTACTTCCAAATTTTACGTTTTTTGGAATAGGCATATTTGTTATCTTAATTTTCACTTGGGTTGCAGTAATAGTTGTTGAACTTAACCTATCAATCGTGCTTTTTTCGCAGGAAGCTTCAAATATCGACGGAAAACCGCCTTCACAGGGCACGTTCAATTACCTCACAAAGACACGTGAATTCATCGACAAGTCTTTGCTGATCGAATATATTTTAAAGAGCCGCAGGCACATCTATATTGCGGCTCCGCCGAGTTTTGGCAAATCCACCAACCTGCAGATGCTCAAAGAATTTTTCGCTTTGGAAGTGGACTCTAGCGGGAACTTCATCGATCCGGCAAAAATTCTAAAAACGGAAGAGGACTTTCAAAGCACCCCGAGAAGAAGTAAAAACAGCCGGCAGAGCACCTCGACAGAGCGTGGCACTTTCATCACCGACACCAAAGGTCAATGTGTCTACGTAAACGTGTCAAAACCTAATGACAGTTTTGGGCACCCCCTAAGGAACTACGATACCTTCTCACAGCTGAAAATACATAAGAAGTCACCGAAACTTTTCAAGGCCCAGCTCGCTCGGTATCCTGTCCTCTTGGTCAATTATGAATCTCTTTCCACAAAATCTTTCCAAGACTATGTGCGTTCTTTTCGGTTAATGATTTCAAAGCTCTTTGATCCATTTTCGTACTTATTGAAAAGAAACGTGCTGACCCAAGGTTCCAAGGACGAATTCTCACTCTTTCATGACCTCAAACTGAACAAAGAACTGTGCCTAGACGAGGTACGTATGAACGGGATATAATTAAATGTTGAGTAAAAAACACAGGAAAAATTAGTGACCAAGGCTAAAAACAAACGACAGCCTGGGACTTTTTTTTAAACACGTTGGGGTTTTGATTTTTATAATTTTACATATATATTGTTTCCTGGTTAAGGAGGGGGTTATTTGGGTTTGGATTTTTATAATTTTAAATATATTTTGTTTCCTGGTTAAGAAGGGGGTTAAAACCACCCCAAAACGTTCAGGCTTTTTGTCTCAGCCTTGGTTACCTATTTTTCTTGAATTATTCGGGCTATTCTTGTGTATTATTTTTAAGCATTCAGTAATAGCACGTTCCACGTATAAATATATATTTCCATTCATTGGCGGTACAAAAAAAATTTGTACATGCATCAATTTTTGAGAAGAACAGATCTGTCACATACAGTGCATGCACTAGTGAATATGGCAAGCGCGCGGCGCGCCGCCTTAAAGATAATCATCAGATAAAGGAACAGAATCCAAATAATTTAATTAATACTTCCTAATTTTTTCTGAATACAGGTTCGAGAAAAAATTATCAGAACCATGATGACAATGGTGAATGACTCCTTTAAATTTTGTTCTGAATCTGCAAATGCTTCAATTTACATTGAACATGTGCACTTGGTGTTTGGACGCATCTAGTTATTTGTTTTGTTGAGTTTCAACTAAAAAGAATCAGACTTGTTACATTTCTTTGATCTAGCCATTGAATAAAACCCACATATTTCTGATCCTACCAAATCTTATTTCCATTGTCATTAGTTCACGACACTTTCTTTACAGATTATCCTCGGAGGAGAGAGGCTGGTCCATCTGTTATCAATTTATCATGACCGCAAGTCGATAATTCTCGTGGACAACTTCGATGTGCCCATTCGCAAGGCTCTTTTAGCGTCACATCTCGATGAAGAAAGCTTTCGGAGAATCATGTGGAGTACTTCCCAATTCGTTGAATTACTCATAAAAAGCAGATTCGTCTCCCGGATTGTGGTAACCGGTAATCTCAGAATCAACGTCACAGAGGGATTAGCGCACATCTCCATTCTCGAAAATGAGCAATTGTTTCGGTGAGAATGTTTCCGATTGAAAAAATATTTTAAAACTCACTGGAGGAAAAAAAAAAAACACATTGGATCTCGAGTTCAGACTCTGATATTTCACTTTCCCTGATATTTCCAGGTATCCCCTGACATTTCCCCGTTTTCCCTGACTGTGGCAACATTGCTTTTAATGAGTATTCATGGATCTTACTTACCAACCACCAAAACAGATATTAAGACACGTTCAAAGAGACTTTTCAAGTGTGAAAATGAGCCAGATTCTTGATCATGAACGATAAACGTACCTGAAACAAATAGAAATCATAAAAATTAATGACAAAAAAAGAGGCTGTACATATGTTGCAGGATATTAGCAATCGCCGAAAAATTACAATCTATAGGTATTTAATACAAAAATTGAGAAATTTAGAATGTAGTCAACACCCGCATGTCGCTTGCGAATAGCCAGCGATTGCTGACTGCCTGCGACACATAGTATAACCATTTGCAAATAAACATTATTTGTTTTTCGTTATTTTTGGCTGCCGGCAGTGTATTCGATCACTGGAAAAAAAACACATTGGATCTAGAGTCCAGACTCTTGAAAACATTGACAAGAAAAAATACTCTTGATTCAATCGGATTTTTGCTTGAGTCAAAACGAAATCCGCTTAAATTAAGAGGCTTGGTTCTTGATTTAAGCTAGATTCTGATTGAATCAAGAGTACTTTTTCTTGTCGATTTTTTAAGAGTCTGGACTTAAAATCCAATGTGTTATTTTTTTTCCAGTGCTGTGATTGGAGCATTACTTAAGCACTTCTCAATGAAAAATATAATTTTTTGCATTTCACTGGGATTAACAGAGGGTTCTAGGCATTCTAAAAACCATAGTATCAGTGAACGACTGAGATATTATAATCTCCGAGCCCACACACGCGTGTAACCTCAATACTTAGCTTAGTTCTGGGTCGAAATTTTTGGAGACTATTCTCTGATTACAAAGAACGAAAGAAAATATCATTGTTATCAAGCATAAGATTTTCTACATCCACTTCTAGTTTACTAAAACTTATTCCGTTTTCCTCCTACTTATGGATATTCTAATGAGATATTATTTTGATACATTGAGTGAAATGAACATAATTCATCTTTTGACTGAATCAAAATAATGAAATAAGAAGAGAAGAAAAAAAAGAACTCTCCACTTTCGATTGTGAAATCGCGAATCGAGTGTCGATTTTTCTTCCTCTCTTTTAAATCCTTGAAGCGATGTGTTATTCACATCATGTGAATCAGCTGTATCGGCTTTACACAGAGGGAGGTTGAAAGCACGACTGAAAATCAGATGATATAATTTTAAAAAGATATCCTAAAAGTTTCAAATAAGACGGCTGCCTCAAAACTGTACAGATTCGTTTTTTCATTCACAGAAATCTGATAAGTCTACGAGTCTCATGAGTTTTAATACATGTAAAATCTATGCTGAGTAATTTTAATTCAAAAGTATAATAATAATAAAAAAATTGGATTTTTGATTATATACTCTGATTTTCAGGTACTACGGACTAACGGAAGGAGATATATCAATACTCGCAAGAAGATTTGACAAACAAATAAACATTACTGACGTCAAAAATTGGTACGGCGGCTACACAGTAACGCGTGAGTGCCACAATCTTTGCAATACGCGGTCAACGCTGAGCTATTTTGGAACAGGCGAGCTTAAGTTGTACCGAAACGAGTCTCATAAGTTCGAAAATCTAAAAAAAATCTTCAACCACAAGAGTATGAGGCGAAACGTTCAGAATAATACGAGGACAACGCTTGACACCGGAAAAAAGATCGAACAGAGTCACCTCAAACATCTAAGGTTGGCAATCTTCAACCCTAAGCAAACTCTCACGATTAGTGATAAAGACCTGATCTTACAGATCCTCCTAGATCATGGCTTCTACAGTGTGAAAGACAAAAATAGACTTTACGTGCCGAATATTGAAGCTATGCTAGACATAAAAAAATTGCTCTAAAATTTTCTAACTACACTTCTGCCGAACTAAAAATCACCAACAAAACCGTTCATATTTATGTCCCAGAGATGCATGGAGTTTCATGAAATTTCCTATGCAATTTCATTTCGCTGAAAAGTGAAACTCTATTATCCATGAAATTCCGACGATTTCAGGAGTTGCATATACAATCTGGGACAGTTATCAGAGAATTCGATAAAAAAAAAAAAAAAAAAAAAAAAAAAAAAAAAAAAAAAATTTTTGGCTCACGATATTTTTCCTCAACATTTCAAAATGAAGAGTTTACTTTTTCTATGCGTTTCATGGGATACTGCTTCTACTGCAGCTTTTTTAAAAAAAATAGTTTTCTTTGTTTGCTCAAGTTTCAATAAATGTATTTCAAAAATTTTCATGAAATTTTGCATTTGCAATTAGTAATGCCTTAAGGGAGGGAATTTTAGGACAAAAAGGATACATAATCGTCGGTTAATGACGCTGAAATTTCTGTTGTGTAAAAACTTAAACAACGTGAGGGGTATATTTTATCCTAATTTTGCTAGTTATTAATCGCCCGAAATTGCTACATTATTCAGAGGCGGTCATCTTGTAGAGAAATAAACCCTACTTCTGTTTTTAAACATTCCCAAACGCACGCATGATAAAAATTGTTAAGCCTGCTCTTTTAAGCGAAATTCAATTTCTAAATCATTCCTTAAAATAAATTTAACTTTCTTATTATCAATGAATTACGCTATAGTTTTGTAGCAAAATGTACCGAATCAATCATATGTATTAATTTATATGCTTATTTGGGCCGTTTATAAAATAAATAAGACTCTACACGCGCGGAAAAATATGGGAGAAGGTGGGCCTGGACTGACATTACAGGGAAGAAAAGGTGTTTAGGACTGCGTTATGTAACGCTAAAACGGGGGATTTCTCAAAAATATTAGATGAAAATTCGACAGAGGGTAATTTTCTCTTCAATATCCATTATAAAACCTTAAATTGAGGGAAAGGGTCGAACAGAGCGCTTCGTGATTTTTTACGGGGTGATTTCTATGGGGTGAAGAACTGTGTGGCAGGTGCATTACAAGGGGGATGAGGGAGTCAAAAATCCTGTGGAGGGTCAGACCAATCCAGAGCTGTCGTCGATTTTTGATTAGGATGAACGAATCGTGCATGTTGCTGGCAACAAATACTGGTACTGGAGACAGCAATAAAAATTGGAACCTAAGAAGCGCCTTCAAATGGACGAGTATACATAACACCACAACTATCAAGTGAGTAAAGTTGTATCAGTAATAAATGAAGGCGCTTGAGAAAACATACGCGATCTAAGTACTAAAAAGTAAGCGGTCTCTTGAAGCAAATTAGGAAGCTCTTGTATGAAAGAATATAGGTACATCATGAAATTAGAATATCAAGCTAGGTGTTATCAAACATATCCATACTCATGTTCCTCTCATTTAAACAACTGAGAATATAACAGCAGCACAAGATTAACGTAAAGTAAATATAAAATCCGAATACATCCAAGTAATTGAAAGGCATAATCTGCAATCCTTATATCCTTTATATGTACCTGTACTGGTTTTTTTTATTATATAATACTTATGATTTAATATACCCGGTACTAGATTGCTGGAAAAACAGGGCTATGCCTTAGTCGCTCGTTCAAGAGGAAGGGGTAGATTCTGCTATGGGTTCCAGTACAAAAAGCGAATGTATGTAACACTGTGTTCTTGTCTGATACACGGAATGAAATTAAATCTTGATTTAGCATTTATACTGTTAAAAAGATTTCCGACAAGTTTCAAATGCTGATTTTACATTTTAACGAATGCTAACGTAACTACGCCCACTGCAAAACGTACAAATTAAAATTTTATGTTACCATTTTTGTATTGTAAAATCAGCATTTGAAACTTGTCAGACATCTTTTTAACAGTATAAATGCTAAATCAACATTTAATTTTTTTCCGTGTACTTTATTGAGGTGGGTTAAAATGAGCAACCCTGCCACCGGGGGGGGGGGGGGGGGGGGGGAGGGTGGTTGGGAGGTCCCCTGCCAAGAGAGGTTAAAATTTACAAAAAATTCGTATCCTTTACAATGAAACAACTCGTCAAGAATTGAGCTCCATCATAACTGGAGAAGTGAAGGGTAATTCTATCATTTCTTGTATCTTGCATAGTACTCCTGAGGGACGCCAGATTTTGAGGGTATATCGAGTCCTTCTGAAATCCTAGGCTTGAAGGAGGATTATCCCACTTCCCCTTGATGAAAAAAACCAGTGGCGTGGCGTGGCGTGCTTTCCGATATATCGATTGTTATGCCATTTAAACCTATGGTAAAGAATCGATTATTAAGGTGTTCGCTGCGAACACCCTGTTTATCGATCCTTTTCCATAGGTTTAAATGGCCGATCAATCGATATATCGCAATGCACGCCACGCCACTGAAAAAAACCTAACAAACAAACAAAACTAGGGACTGGCCCGACTGGCCTTTGAGATCCTTTTGGCTTTGAGAAAAAAAGGTATAAACCTTTATGAAATTAATTATGAAATCCTCGTTTGAGTATCGTGAGGAAACCCGTGTACCACACATCTTACAGCAAAACTACGAAAAACTTTCCAAAAACAAAGGAATTGTCAAAAACATTGCAAAGAAATCGCATACAGTATGGTGTCGGCCCAGTACTAATTTAACCCTTACAATCGCCCTTCATTTTTTGTCGAAACCAATTTTTTATGATGAAAGTTGGCGTTTGAGATTATCGGAATCAATTGAGACCACTTTAATTTTTCGATCCTCCATAAAACCTAACCCAAACAACTGCACGCGCTAACATAGACGAAGACTGAAAGGGTTAAGGTCTTGTTGTTATCACCCCTATTTATCTAAAATGATAGTGGAGTTTTACGCTGGTTGAGTGAGATCTCGTTAAATAGAACAGAAGTACAGTGTCGGTCATCGAGGTTTTGTTTTGAGGCAAATGCTTGCTCCTCCATAGATTAATATAAAACCCGAAACTTTTCCAAGATGGTAAAATTCGCAAAAAAGTAGCATTTCATAAGTGATACATCTGATGATCGAGTAGTGATGAAATTGTATATTCATTTCCAAGGATCAGATGCGAAAGACAAGTCTTTTCCTGAAAATATTCGAACCTTCGAGAAGGCAAAAAAATGATTTTACAATTGCTGTCTCTAATCATATCTGCTTCAGTAAGTACTATTTCCATGTAATATTCAAATTTGGGGTCAGGAGTTGTGAAATGTATGCACTTTAAACAATTTTGGGAATAGGCGTGGTTAAAATTGAACTGCATGACTCTAGTTCCGAAATTTAATCAGAGGCGAGGCGCGAATGATCGGTTATCGATGTTTCCCCATTCGAAGCTATAGTACAGGATCGATTATTAAGGTGTTCGTTGCGGATACTCTGTTAATCGATTCTTTCCCATAGCTTTAAATGGCAGATAAATCTTTACATCGCAAAGCACGCCACGTCAATGACTTTCATGAATAATATTGAAGCGATGCGTAGAACGTTCAAACTTTTAAAATATACAAACAGACGCATGCATGCATGAAAATAATGGTAAAAAGATTGAAAAAATAATAGAGCCACAAGCCAAAAATTAATTAAACAAATAATATATTAAACTACATAGAGATGAGAAATAATAAAAAACTTACAGGAAACAAAACAAAACAGACGTTTCGACCGCCAACAAGTCTGTTTTGTTTTGTTTCCTGTAAGTTTTTTATTCTTTCTCATTTCTGTGTGGTTTGAAATATTATTTGTTCAGTTTTTTTGGCTTGTAGCTCTATTATTTTTTCAATATTTTAACCATGATCTTTGAAAGCCAGCCAAATTGGCATTAAAATGCATGAAAATAATCCACTGTGGTGTCACTCATCCTCCGAATTGTTAAAGATTATTTCAGTGAAATTCACTCCCATAATGTTCGCCCTTGTGTTTATTTTCTCTGCGTAGAAAGCTTCAAATACCGGAGAAGAACAACGTAAATATACCATTTTCAAGGAACTAACGAAGACGCGCGAATTCATTGACAAATCCATGCTGATCAAATTCATTCTGGATAACCACTGGCATATCTACATTGAGGCTCCTCCTGGCTTTGGCAAGACTACAAACCTGCAAATGCTCCGGGATTTCTTTGCCTTGGATGTCAATGGGCCTGTTGCAAACTTTTGCTAGAGCAAAACTGAGAGTTGTTCCTTACAGATAATGCTTCAAAAATCACGATGAGCGCATCGGCAAAGTCTGAAATGCACTCATAACTTCACAATCTGCCCAAGAAATTTGCGGTTTTTTGAGCTTCCCGCTTCGAAAACGATACTACGGTACAGGTGAACATTTTGTTAAAGGAGTCGTTCCATTGGCGGCAATACTCATCATGGCCGACGCCAGTCCGCCGAAACACCTGTGATGGGACGAGATAACATCTGAACAGGATTAAACCAGATAACAATCGGCGTGTTTACGTTTATATTTTCCTCGCCCGCCTTAATTGATCTTGAACTCTCCTCGAATTACTCGCGGAACTGCGCAAGCGTCGGCCATGATGAATATTGCCGACGATGGAGGGACTCATCTAACAAAATGTTCACCTGTGCAGTAGTATCGTTTTTGAAGCGGGAAGCTCAAAATAACGCAAATTTCTTACGCAGATTGTGAATTTATGAGTGCATTTCAGACTTTGCCGATGCGCTCATCGTGATTTTTGAGGCATTATCT
>NW_017566817.1:571800-605321 GCF_001854935.1 Bemisia tabaci | reverse complement strand
GACTCTAGCGCAGAATATCTTTCAATATATTTGAACGCAGCTAAATAAAAAGGAAACTGTAATTGTGGGTTCATGTATGCGAGTTTGTAAATCATCGATTCGCGGAGACTGCGCGCTGCGCCAACTGAAACACGCACGTCCACACCTGGAATCGTGTCTAGATCATTCAATCAAGATCATTCTCCTCTTTAATTTAAAGCTGTCTACTCCGTTTAGAAACTTAAATTGAACTTTCGACTCAGGCTTTCTTGCTAGATCTGTTAAACTTTTCAAAGTCACGCAAAAGCTTCCAAAAATCTCTGACGCCAAAGTTTGAAAATATTGCCGAGGTTGAACATAATCAGGTACGCCTTTGAAATATTTTTCATTTCGACGAAAATTACGTCTAAGTCCCTTGTTTATAGGTTCAATCCGCTAAAATAACTCAATTAGTTCCTAAATTCATTTTAAAGGGGAATGTCTCAGGCAAAGCTCTGAAGACGACAGGTACTGATGCTACCGATAGGTGCTGAGTACTACACATTTGAAATTCGAAAAACCAGAAATGGCATCGGTGGTGCAAAATTAAATAGAATGTGGAATCACAAAAAGGTTATGAAATTCTGTCATCTGTTTTGGTGTCAGATGGCATGTCACGGCCAATTTTTCCTAGCAAGCCTATTATTTAATTGAAGACGGAATTTGTTTTTGCACAACGAAGTCATGGGCAGCCAAGACTCACTGGCAAAATTTGATATCCATTGAATGACGGAAAACTGAGCAAGGGGGCAATTCTATCAAACATTAGTGGTTTCATTCCTAAAGAAAGACAAATATGCACCTTAAAAAAGATGGCGACGGAAGTTTTTTGAAGATTTTCATTGTTCTATGGTAAAAACGTCTGCCAAAAAAAGATTGGGGGACCTTCAGAAAAATCACGATTTTTTCTTTAAAACAAATCATACTGAGGATAATGTATTTGAATCCAGCTCTATTCTTACCGTACTATTATCAGCGTTATTCATCTTAAAACCGATGTAATACATCGATAGAGTTTGGGAGATTCCAAGAACTGTGGCAGCAGTGCAGTGTCGGTTATTGAGGCTTTCGATTGTGACGACTTTGTTGTTGTTTTTCAAACAGTCCCATCGTTAACTGATCATTCTTGTTTCAAAGAGATCAAAACTCGTCACTTTGTGATGACTTTGTGAGTTAGGTTTCGAGGATCAGATGCAAAAATCAAGACAGTTCAGCGGGAAATGGGAGCCCTTGAAGAGCCAAAAAGATGATTTTGCGACTGCTGTTTGTTATTACGTCTGCTTTAGTAAGTCACACTTGCCTTGTTATTTCTATTTAGAAGGGGTTCCATTTTCTTCGCATAGCTAAACATTTTGAGTGGAACATTAAAATGGGGTCGTTTCACTTCATAACCGTGCGATATAGCGTAAAACAACACTATTGGCTTGGATCGTTCTAATTAAAATTTTACTTAGGTGACGATTCAGACACCGAAAATAATTGATAAAATTAAACTCAAATTGGGATACTTAACGTTTTTCGATAAGTGAATTCAACCCCCCGCTTATGAAGAAACAAAACTCTACGTGAGACAAATTGCACAGCAAACGTTGCAAAAATTATCTATTATTAAGAGATTACGTTTCAACGCACGAGTCGCTTAATCAATTTAATGGTGGTTGGTGATATTACCAAAGTGCGAAAAATTTCAGTTCTACGCTAAATTCATCGTATTTCGACAAAAGCACGAACTCTACTTAAAATATAATCCCTTGATTTCAAAATATCTAACTTGAGGAGAAAAGTAATCATAAAATTGACTTTGCATAAGAACAAAGCTTTTACAGATGTTTGCAATCTTCGCTCAAGTTACAAAAAGAAATCTAAAAATGTGTCAACAGTCACCAGGTATCTTCTGAAAAATTAAAATACGTTTCTGTGCGACGTTCAATACTAAACTGGTTGATTATATTATTTTTTTAGGAAGCTTCAAATACCGACGGAGAACCACCTGCTTGTGCCATGTTTAAAAACCTCACGAAGACACGCGAATTCATTGACAAATCCCTGCTTATCAGAAACATCCTGGATACTCGCAAGCACATCTACATCGAGGCTCCCCCTGGTTTCGGAAAATCTACCAACCTACAGATGCTTCGGGATTTCTTCGCCATGCAAGTCGACTCCATGGGATACTCTATCAACCCGGCGAAAATCCTGAAAACTGACGCAACCTTTCAGGAAGCCCTGAGGAGGTGTGGAGGGCGTCGAAACACCTCGACAGAACGCGGAGCCTTCGTCATCGACACTAAAGACCGGTCTGTCGACGTGAATGTCACTAAAGCCCTCGGCATCTCCGGGAAGTCTCTAAGAAACTATGATACCTTCTCGAAGTTGCCATTGAAAATATACGAGGAGTCGCCAGAGTTATTCGAAACCCAGTTTGCTCGTTATCCTGTCCTCATGATTGACTTTGGAGCTTTGCCCACTAATTTCTATCGAGATTTCGTACGATCTTTTAAAATAATGATCGCGAAGCTCTTCGACCAATTTCGGTATTTGTTAAAGAGCAGCAGACTGGGGCAGAACAACAAGGATATATTTTTACGCTTCAGGGACCGGTATAAAGGACTGGGTATAGAAGAGGTACGTAAACCAATTTTAGGCGTTACCAGGTTCAGGATAGACTATTCCAAATAATCTTAAAGCGAGATTTTATGATGTTTTTGTATCCGCTCAGTAAGAATGCAACGTGTAAGTTTATGTAGTAACTTATTTTTAAAGATCATTCAAAAATATTGACTGAATTTACTGTACAATACAATACTTAACCAAGAATTACTACAAGAGACTGTGCATATTGAACAATACTTCATGAGAGGAAGGGTCCAGCCACAGTGCCACATGTAAACGATTCCCGGAAAACGTAGAATTTAACACTCTGTGGGAGTTGGCACAATTTTTGCATGCAGGGAAGATAGTCAATACCTATATTTTGATATTAAGGTCATGTCTAGATCTTCCCCTCTTTTCGGAGAGATTTTGCCTATAGTATTTTCTGTTTCACGACAAACTATAAACTTTTGTTTTCGTTCGATTTATCGTCGAATTTAAAGTGTAGTTTGGAGCCGCTCGGCAGCCTGATTGTTGAAATTGTTTGTTTGTCGGGACGACATAGATGATACAGGTTAAAAGGCGGAGCGTGATTGGTTGGCTATGTCTTATCGCTGCTTTGTCATGCCTATGTCGGGTTGAACACACGACAAGCTAACGGCACCTCTTAAGTTCCCGAAAGTATGTCATTCATTTCACCTGACAAAGGCACGACAAAGTAGCGATAAGACATAGCCGACCAATCACGCTCCGTCTTTTAACCTATGTCATCTATGTCGTCCCGACAAACAAACAATTTCAACAATCAGGCTGCTGATTTAAGGGAACCGTAAACTCTTTCTCTCAAACATGTCGATTCTTAAGAAATTTATGGAACTCTCAAAAATTTGTCGAAGCCTGTCTGAAGTGAGCATTTAAATTTTTCAAATTGACAGAGCTTCCAAGAATCCTAGCCTAATGACATTGCATCTTGAATTCTTAAGATCTTGATACGCGCACATTATGTCTAACGAACAAAATAACAACACAAAACACATTCGTCTCACTACATAACACTGCCCTTTCAGGTAGTGCGTGGCGGAGAGAGACTGGTTCAACTCTTGTCAGCACATCATCATCGAAAATCAATAGTTCTAGTTGACAACTTTGACGTGCCCATTCGCGCGGCTCTATTGGCGCCTCACCTCAACGAGCAGAGTTTTAAGGGGATCAAGTGGAGCGTTTCTCAATTCGTCAAGTTGCTCGTTAAAAGTAGTTTCNTACAGATGCTTCGGGATTTCTTCGCCATGCAAGTCGACTCAATGGGATACTCTATCAACCCGGCAAAAATCCTGAAAACTGACTCAACCTTTCAGGAAGCCTTGAAGAGGTGTGGAGGGCGTCGAAACACCTCGACAGAACGCGGAGCCTTCGTCATCGACACCAAAGGCCAGTCCATCGACGTGAATGTCACTAGAGCCCTCGGCATCTCCAGGAATCCTCTAAAAAACTATGATACCTTCTCGAAGTTGCCATTGAAAATATACGAGGAGTCGCCAGAGTTATTCGAAACCCAGTTTGCTCGTTATCCTGTCCTCATGATTGACTTTGGAGCTTTGCCCACTAATTTCTATCGAGATTTCGTACGATCTTTTAAAATAATGATCGCGAAGCTCTTCGACCAATTTCGGTATTTGTTAAAGAGCAGCAGACTGGGGCAGAACAACAAGGATATATTTATACGCTTCAGGGACCGGTATAAAGAACTGGGTATAGAAGAGGTACGTAAACCGATTTTAGGCATTGCCAAGTTCAGGATAGTCTATTGCAAATATTCTTAAAACGAGATTTTATGATGTTTTTGTATCCGCTCAGTAAGATTGCAACGTGTATACGTTAACGTAGCGACTTATTTTTAAAGCTCAAAAGTATTGACTGAATTTATTGTAGAATACTTAACCTACAATTGCTACAAGAGACTATATGTACATTGAACAATACTTCACACAGGGTCCACTGCCACATGTAAACGTTTCCCGGAAAACGTAGAATTTAACACTCTCTGGGTGGTAGCACAATTTTTTCATGCAGAGAAGAAAGTTAATACCTATATTTTGATAATAAGGTCATGTCTAGTAGTAGTACCTTGTCTACAGTATTTCCGTTTCACGATGAGCTATAAACTCTTGTTTTTTTTTCGATTTATAGTCGAATTTAAAGTGTACTTTGGAACCGCTCTAATTTAAGGTAACTATTAACTCTTTCTCTCAAACATGTCGATTCTTAAGAAATTCATGGAACTCTCAAAAATTTGTCAAAACCTGTCTGAAGTGAGCATTTGAAGTTTTCAAATTGACAGAGCTTCCAAGAATCCTACCCTCTTGACATAGCATCTTGAATTCTTAAGATCTTCATATACGCTCACATTATGTCGAACGAACAAAATAACAACAAAAAACACATTCGTCACACTACATAACACTGCTCTTTCAGGTAGTGCGTGGCGGAGAGAGACTAGTTCAACTCTTGTCAGCACATCATCATCGAAAATCAATAGTTCTAGTTGACAACTTTGACGTGCCCATTCGCGCGGCTCTTTTGGCGCCTCACCTCAACGAGCAAAGTTTTAAGGGGATCAAGTGGAGCGCTTCCCAATTCGTCAAATTGCTCATTAAAAGCAGTTTCGTCTTCAGGACCGTGGTTGCAGGGAATCTCAGACTAGAAATCACGGACGAATTGATGCATTTCTCCATTTTCGAGGATCCATTTTTGCACCGGTTGGTTTTCTTTATCCATCAAAAAACGTTAAATCAAAATTAATGGACAAGTTTTAGAGGTACTGTTACTGAACTGTACACTTCAAGGATGAATCCTCGCTTAGGATTAAGTAAATCTTGCAATGATCGTAGTAATGCATGTACATATGTGAAGCATAAATGATTATTGATACGGAGAAATTGAAGTTTCCGAGAACCTGCCTTAAATTTTTGAAAATTAGCATGCATCATTATGATCTCTTTACAATTTCTCACTTTTTGTTATGATATATCTTTTGAATGCTCTAATATTAGACCAAGCAGAGACACATTTCATTAGGCCCGTAGACTTTTTAGATGTAACCGTCAGAGGCTATGTATTACGAAGGTTACGTTTCATCTCAAGACAATACGCACAGTAAAATTTTCCGTCCATTTTCAGGTATTTCGGTCTTACAGAGGATGATATTTCTGAGCTTGCAATACGATTCGATGACCAAAAACACATTACGGACATCCAAAATTGGTACGGCAACTACAAAACAACGCCCAAGGGGCGAAAACTCTACAACACTCGCTCGGCGATTAGCTATTTTAAGACAGGTGATCTGAAACCGTACCGGAATGAGGCCTTAAAGTTCAAAGCCCTGAAAAACCTCCTAGATTATGAGACGACAGGTCGCCACGTAGAAGACACCTTTGACAATCACACACGGATCTTGATCCGGCAGAAGATTCCGGCAAAGCATCTCGAGGATCTAAAACGAACAATCGTCGACTCAAATCAAACCGCCATCGATACGAATTTAGTGCTACAGATCCTCCTAGACCACGGTTTCTACTCACTGGTTGACGAGAATAAACTCTACGTGCCAAACATTGAAGCTATGTTAGACATCAAGACTCTTATCTTCGACCGATCGTACTACATCAAAAAACTAAATATTACCGATTACGCCATTGATACCTTTGTACAAAGCCTCGAGAAACTTACTAGTGAGGACGCGTCCTTCTGTAACTTTTCCAATGCGATCAAAGCACTTTTCAAGTACCGCGTGCCACAAGGTGCGCAGGAGTTAGCGCACACCTTGCTCACTCTAGCAGCCGACGCTCGGAAATTCGACTTAGTGCGAGGTCCAGAGACCCCCAACTGCAAGCACCAATATGTCCTTGTGAAACAGCGTAAGGACAAGGGGATCATCATCAGGATCACGGTGGACCCACTTGATTATGAGGAGCTGAAATCCGTTTTGCTCAAGAGTTTCCAGGTGTTTCCGGATTGCAAGGCAAAGATTGGCATCTTGCTGGGTTTGAAACGTCGCGGACTGCTCGCGGATCTCGGGATGATGTACAAGTTTGACAATCGCACCGTTCTGGACACCGGTGAGAACCATCCTGAGGCGCACGTCATCAACGGTGCCACAACGGAAACAGAGAAAACTAGTGATCGGGCATGAAGTGTTGCCATCTATCCATTCAACGTCTACCGTTTAACAAAAATTGACCCTCCGAACTTAAGAGATATCAGTGTGAGACGTGGCAAAGATAGCGAGGAAGGAATTCCTGTCGTGTAACACTTGAGGAAACAAAGATGAACTAGACCGTGTACACGTATCAAAGAATCGTGTTCAAATAGTTGCGGCTCGCAGATTGAGGGGAAAATGTTCGATACAGTTTGAAATCGCTCCGGAACATCTTTAGGGTTGTCATCTACCACGGTGATGAATACAATGATTTTCTCTACCTTGGTTTCATCAATTATGTACGTGGAGCAACCTGTCCAAATGTGAATAATTGAATATTACTGATTAATGAAGCCACCGAGATGAGAATCGTCTAAACCTCGGACAAGTTTGGTTTTGACAGTTCTCCTTAAACATTCTGCTCCTCTGCAGGCTGCAAATCTCAAAACCCGATTTTGTAACAGACTTTGACCCATTATTAGCGGATCTCACTCAAAAATTTACAATTTTAGTCGATGTGTCTATTAAATCGACATCAAAATTTTACTTTTCAAGCAGAATCGATGGTAAACCTTTACGGTTGAAATCAAACGTTGATAAGCATAATTGAGTTTGAAATCCCGGCAAACACTATACTTTCGATTGTAGTGCCCCTAAATTTACGCCCGAATTTATTTTTTAAATAAAATAAATAATTGAAATAGCTGCATTTTTCCAAGTCAGAAAATTAAGCAAAAACCACCACAAACATTGACAAGCTACATTTGCACTAATGTTCCTTAAAGTGTTGTATTGTGTTAAATCGCTTTACTCTTTAGAAAAGTCATGACGATGGCCAAGGGCCAGATCAGAAGCTTCGACAGTTATAAATAAATACATTCATTTTCATGTGTGTAAATCTTCATTTTTATCCGCAGCACTGGCTACCCGATAATACATTAAAAAAGAAATTTCAAGTTTTTTCCACTGATTTAACGATGTCGTCAACCTCCTATTCGACATCTTGTCTCTTTTCTTTCCGGCGAATATTTTCCATCAAATTTGCCAAATTTTGATCAAAATTTTCAAACTTCGGCAAATTCGATTGATGTCATCACCAAAAACAAAGGCTACAAGATCGCATTAAATGTTCCATTGGAACAAGTTTTAATTGTCCTCTTTAACTCACTCGGTCAAACTAAAAAGAGCTATTGCGTATGTTGAAAAAGTCGTCAAACCTAACCATCTACCCTAAAAAAATTGTGAAATGTATCCTCGCCGATCATTCCTTCTACTTTTCCTAACGAGGCCTGACATATTACTGCATTTCATGCTTTTAAACAAAAAAAAATCTGCGCATTATTATTATAAACTCCTAGTTTTTTATCTTGTCATTTATGTCATTTAATACATGAACATACATATATTTACAAATCTTTGACAGAACCGTACAATTTTAAGACAGATTAAAGTTTCAGATATTTACAAATTGTTTAATCTCAAAAAAATACAGGGAGTTATCGCATATTTTATTAAGACAAAATACAGGGTGATCCAAAAGTCCCTTCCACCCCCTCTAACTTTTTACCTAATTGAGGTAAAGATTTGGAACTTGGGGGATATTCCTAGGTCAAAGGGAGCTACTTTTTGGCCCCCCTAAAATTTTTAAAGGGGGCCCCCCTTTGGGGGGAAACGGCCCCCAACTTTTAATTTTCAAATGGGAGGACCCCCTTTGTGATAGCTCGTTCGAAAGAGCATAAAAAAAGAAAACTTTTCGCGCAAACCCGAAGTCAATATCTCAAACCGTTTCCAAATGGCGGCCGGTTAAAGTTCAAAATGGCCGAAAATTCACACCGGTTATTTGTTGATGGATTTGCCTAAAACTTGGAATTTGAGAGTATTTTGGCATAAGATAAACAAATTTGAACTTAGATTTATAAAAAAATCAATTTTTTGTCATTTTGAACTTTAACCGGCGGCCATTTTGGAAATTTCGGTTTTTTTGAAAATCTAACGTCAAATTCGTTTTTCTCGTGTCAAAATACCCCTACATACCGATTTTCGCGCAAATCCATCGACAAATAACCGGTGTGAATTTTCGGCCATTTTGAACTTTAACCGGCCGCCATTTTGAAACGGTTTGAGATATTGACTTCGGGTTTGCGCGAAAAGTTTTCTTTTTTTATGCTCTTTCGAACGAGCTATCACAAAGGGGGTCTTCCCATTTGAAAATTAAAAGTTGGGGGCCGTTGCCCCCCCAAGGGGGGCCCCCCTGAAAATTTTAGGGGGGCCAAAAAGTAGCTCCCTTTGACCTAGGAATATCCCCCAAGTTTCAAATCTTTACCTCAATTAGGTAAAAAGTTAGAGGGGGTGGAAGGGACTTTTGGATCACCCTGTATGATAAAGTCTTGGACTGCGAGCCTCCTGAAAAAAAAGAGGAGACCAGGAGACCTGATGAAAATAAACTATCAAGTAACTTCACTCTTGAAAGCGCCTTGCAAATTTTAGTTAGGCAATTTCTATTACCTGTGTTTATATGCGTATTATCTCGATATCTGCGTTCGAAGTATTTTTCATTATCTTTTTCTGCTTTAGACAATTGTAGAAAAACATATATTCAAAACTAAGATAATCATCCGGCTTGTGACGTATGAAGTCATCAGTCCCATCAAGCAACATTTACAGAATTGATTAAAAACATGCATTTTAGCTGCAGATTAGGGTTTTTGCTCGTGCTTCGGTTGTGCCTGTTCTCGTGTTGTTTATGGCTACACGTCAGACGTAAGAAAGAAGAAAGAAAGCCTGGCATGCAGACTGACGGGATTTCTAATGAGCTATTTTTTACCTTCTAGTGACAGCATACACCACACCACAACAAATTTTGAGAGTTATCCTTACCTGGAACAGAAAAAAAGAAAATACCAATTAGGAAAAAACCGATTAAAATGGATTTATTTTTACAGAAGGTGATTCAGCATTGTTAAAATAGCCAATAAAATTAGCAAAACCAAAGCATACATCTACATTAGAATTAAAAATAACAAAACTAGAAAGCATTTTGATACGGGGACGTAGCCTAATTTTTTTTTCCTCCCTCCAGTCCACATGGGTTATAGGACATTTCGTCAACGATTTTTTGCGTCCGCGCACCTGTTTTTCCCAGTAGTTTCGTCCACGCGTTTTTTCGGAAGGGAAGTTTTGGTCCACTTACCACTTGAGACCCAAAGTTAATTGGTCCACATGTAAATACAAACGACAATTGCTTACGACGTTTTTGGATGAAAATGTTTAATTTCTTAGAAGAATGAGGGTTTGCTTGTTTTTTTTTGTTTAGTTTTTTTTTCTCTCTCTCTCTCCAACGGAGAAAAATATATAATTGAGATTTTTGGTAAAAATGAGGGAGCGTCATTTCCATGAGAAAAAATTCACTAAAACTCTCTACACTTCTTTGGTGCAACAGGACTTAATTATCTTTCAAGAAAATCCCATATTTTTATACCTACACTGGAAAACATTTTGATTTGCCTCAGCTAAACTATCTCATATTTTTCCTGTGCATGATAACTTCGCTTTGGCACTGGTTTGCCGCAGCTCTTCGAGCTACTATTTCGCCACGGACGTGTTGCACAGTATCATATGAGATCGAAGGCACCCCAACGTATCATGATTGATGGTATCTTTCAAAAGCACGAAGTTCCCTCGCAAATTAAATCGAGTGACGACAACAAAAAGAGAGCAGTAGTCGAAAAACTTACTGTCCTCGTATCTGTATTAAATAACGGTTAGTATGATTTTTAACTTCATTAGAGGAACAAGTGACCTAATTTAAGGAGAAATATTCTCGAATTTACCGCCGAGAAGATTTCCATGTGTTAATAAAGACAATAATGTTTTCTTAAAGAAGAAAAGATGCTTTTATAAAAAGGAAAGTCACATCAAGCAGAAACCCGCTTTTGTTCACCTATTTTATTCTTGATTCAAAATAAAATCTTCTTGACGGCATACTCAAGAATGTTCCTATATCTCTCTTATCTCGACTTATTTTGCAAGGAAAGTTCCGTCCTCTTAAAGAATGCCTGTCATTCTTATTGTTGGTATGTTAGAGTGCCTTCAATTTCGTGTAATACTGTACAACACCTCTATAGTGAAATAGTAAAGCGCCGTGGCACGTGGCAAGCTGCGGCGCACATTGGTTCCAGAGCCCGATCTAGGCGGCATTAATTAGAATATCACCCTTACCAGCGTGCAACATATGCTTAGGTATGTTTTTTGGGTCGCTGATCACGAATTTAAAGTCGATTTGACCCTATCGTTAACCATAATATGGTAAATATGCGTAAAATAGCAAATTCGCACTCAACACGGGATTAATAATTTGACAACGTGGCTCTGTGCTTGAACTATGATAATCTTGACAAATTTAATGATTATGGTCATCAAGAGCGATCTACTATTTTACTAATATTTAGGCCCTGATGGTTATTTTTATTGAAGAGGGGGGGGGAGGGGTGTTGTTACATTGAATAACTTCACGAAGCATCCGGTCAGCACGATCTGTTTTTGGAATCTACTTCTGGTTGCAGTTTCAGAAATGGCAGTATAAAAATTCAATAAAAGGGTGTCGCCCCTATCAAACCATTTTGACCAGTGAGCAGGAAAAAATTCACGAAACTGCAATGCCTGTTGATTTTTTAATTCCAGAGCAACCTTAAATTTAAAATGTTGTAATATATTTTTTTCGCTTCAAATGGCAAAAGATATTTGTCTCTGCTGTACCATGCCTAGAATTACTTAGTACTAACTAGAAATGGCCACTTGAGGCCCGGCAAAGGCCGGCAAAGTAGTTGCTTTTGGCCGTTTTAGTAGTATTAGATCATTTTTAACACGAAAAATTTTGATCTCCTCAGTGTTTTGCACGCCCATGGAAATGATATTTTTGGGTAATTCTTTGGAAAACCGATTAAATAAACTTCCCTTTGGATGAATATCATAAGAGAAATAGTTTTTTGACATTGCCTGAGAGGTCGAACGATATCACCCACCCGTCACGCGAGCCACATCCAATACTCATGAGGGCTGAGCAGGCGACTTTAAAAGGCTGTATTTCACAATTAATAGGCAAAAACTGGCAAAAGATATTTGTCTCTACATCATGCCTAGGATTAGTACTAACTAGAAATGGCCGCTTTAGACCCGGCAAAGGCCGGCAAAGTAGTTGCTTTTGGCCGTTTTAGCAGTATTAGATCATTTTTAACACGAAATATTTTGATCTCCTCAGAGTTTTGCTAGCCCGTGGAAGTGATATTTTTGTGTAATTCTTTGGAAAACCGATTGAATAAACTTCCTTCTGAATGAATATCATGGAAAGAAGTATTTTTTTGACATTGCCTGAGTGGTCGAACGATATCGCCCACCCGTAACGTCCCACATACAGTACTCATGAGGGCTAAGCGGGCGACCTTTAAAAGTCTGTATTTCACAAATAGGCAAAAACTGGCAAAAGATATTTGTCTCTACATCATGCCTAGGATTAGTACTAACTAGAAATGGCCGTTTGAGACCCGGCAAAGGCCGGCAAAGTAGTTGTTTTCAGCCATTTATATGGAAAATTACGCGAAATTAACGTAAAATAGCGCTATGTCTAATGGTTTATCTAGAGCCATAGACTTAATCTAAAGTTATGATTTAAACATCGTAAACCTTCAAATTCACTTGAATATTAGGATTCTACCTTCAAAACCTTGTTTCTTTGCCCAAAATGGCGATAAACCTCTATTAGGAACATCACTCGAATGAGATAAATGAGGAAATGGATACAGCCGCAGAGAGAACGGCCTGCGCGCTCACCCTTAGGAGCTTATCATTTCCTTATCACTCATCCAATCATCATGATATTTGGTCGAAATACCCTCCAGAGTATGTAGTGTCGACCAGTTGTACTATTTTTCAATTTTTTCAAAAGTAATTTTTTCGAATTAATGCCGCCTAGATCGGGCTCTGGAACCAATGTGCGGCGCGGCCAGCCAGCCAGCACGGAACGCGCATTGGCGCCTACAAACCTAAGGGATACCTGAAGCATTGCGCAATGCGTGAAGTATCTGCTTAGGTTTGTAGGCGCCTTGCGCGTTTCATGCTGGCAGCACATGGCAACACTCCGCTTTAAGCTAGGGCCTGTTATTTAAACTCGCGGAGTCAGCCTTTTTCAACTCATGATTTTTATATGTTTGCACACTCTGCATGGATTACTTTAATTTAAATTGATAAAAAAAAAATATAAGTGAAAGGAAAATTTAATGTGTGTTTTGTAAATAAAAAGGTGTTTCCTTGTCGTATTTAATGATTTTCAAAGCACATTAATTTCTTCTTTCATATTTTGTGCTTTTACTGTGCTACAGCATGGTGTGAGCGCAACCAAACGCTCAAAATAGGACGTATTTGACTCTGAAAGATGGATGTACAAATGGGCTAAAACCGAAGATTGCGTGCTTCTCGGTTTTTTCCCTTTTTTATTAATTTGTGCATAGTTTCTTTCGACATAACTACTGCTCATTGACTTTAATATCGATGTCATCGCTTGGATAGGTTTTACAAATATTTGCCAGGTTTTAAAAATGTAAATGTTTTTAAAATAAAGTAATATTTTCATTAAAGAAAAAAGTATTTATAAGGTTCATTTTTCATCGAAAATTTTACGAATTGAAATAAAACCAAATATTCACCCATGACAATTTAAAAAGATTAATCAAAAGAAGGAGATAACATTTCATTTAAAAAATGAGTTACCACAACAACTCTTCCGTCTCTCTCAATTTTCTCATTTCATTATTGCCAATATAATTTTACATACGGACTAAAATATGACACTTGGACCAAGTCACTGTTGCTTATTTCACGCGTGGACGTAAACTACTAGACAAAACAGGTGTGCGGACAAAAAACCGTTGACGGAATGCCCTGAAACCTCCACATGTTCCGAGATTGGAGGTGCTGGTGACCCTAAGTGGACGAAATATGCCACCGAATGTCCACCTTTTCCGTTGGTTCGATCATACTTTAAAGCTCCAGATGCAAGTATATTTCGAATAGGTAACTTCTTACGCCACTTTTCAGCTGTATGTTGATAAAGCAAAGAGACTAATTATTGAGGCAAATTGCTCTTTTTGTGATCTATAGTACGCACGTGCCAACTTGCGAGTGTGATCGCGTTTTGAATAAATCAAAAAGATGAAATGAGCAAAATTTGGTCATTTAATTCAATTAAGGTTCCTCCCACGCATGCATTAATCAATTATCACTGGGTATGTCGTAAAGTTAAGGGTGTCGTCGGAAACAATCTAAATGAATAATGGCCCGAATGGATGTCATCGTCGTCATTAAAATAAACAAGGAGTTGAGATAAGAGAGCTGCTCATTTTGTGACAACAATGTTTTCGATTTTCATTGATTTATAGTTTATCAACGCTATCCATCTAAAAGTATAATGATATGATGCACCAAGTAAGTTGAAGATGTTTCAGAAACAAAAAAGCCAGAGTAAAAATTCAGTTCCGATTTTGAAGCCGTCGGATGGTGATATTTGTATATTCCCATCTAAGACGATTACATAGAAAATGAAACCTTTTTTACATGAGAACGTTAACCACAAAAAACTGAAGGGATACTTAATTTTGGGATGTTTGACTCTAATTGCTGATCTGTAATGAATCTGCACATCTGGTTCCCAGGATCAAATGCAAAAGACAAGATTGTTTTTCAGGAGATTGGCATTTTTAAAGAACCAGAAGGATGGTTCTGGTAGCGCTGTTTCTGATTTTATTCGTCACAGTAAGTTCATTTATTCTCTTACTTTTCATTGTTATCCTCTAGAGAGCGAAAAAGAACCGCTGAGAATCTAGCGTGTATGCTTTATTAAAGAATGAGACTCAAAATCTGTACCAACTCTTAAATTCGACGATTTAATTTGAAAAGTAATATACATCGTTTATTTTCAAGTTTACGCCTGCGCACGTATCTTTACACCATGGCCTCACCATAAAATCCATCATGTCATTATACATTCTGTGAAACATTCTGTTTTGTGGTCAAGTTTTAGTATAAGTCAAATTTATTTCGTTTTTTTATTTGTTTTCACATTTCATGATTGTGAGTTAAGTTAAAAACTGCTCAACGAAACCTGTCTTCTGCCTTTTTTCCAGGAAGCTACAAATATCGACGAAGAACAACCTAAACGCTCCACCTTCCAGAATCTCACAAAGACACCTAAATTCATTGACAAATCCCTGCTGATCAGACATATTCTGGATAGCCCCAGACACATCTACATAGCAGCTCCACCAGGTTTCGGTAAATCAACCAACCTGCAGATGCTCAAGGAGTTTTTCTCCTTGGAAGTGGACTCGGGTGGAAATTTCATTGATCCGGTGAAGATTTTAAAATCGGACGAGACCTTCCAAGACGCCCTGAAAAGATGCGCGGGCGACCGTCAGAACACCTCGACAGGACGTGGAACCTTTGTAACCGACACCAAAGGTCAATGTGCCTACGTGAACGTCACAAAACCTTTCAGCGTTTTTGCAAACCCTCTGAGGAGCTACGATACCTTCTCCAAGTTGCCACTAAGAATACATAAGGAATCTCCAAATCTTTTCGAGACTCAGTTCGCACGCTATCCTGTTCTCTTGGTCGACTTTGGAGCTCTATCTACGAAGTCCTTCCAAGATTACGTACGTTCCTTTCAAATACTTGTTTCGAAGCTCTTCGAGCAATTTCAGTACTTGCTTAAGAGCAGCGCTCTAACTCAAGGTTCCAAGGACGAATTTTTACTCTTCCATGACCAAGAACAGCACAAAGAACTGAGTATAGACGAGGTACGTACAGAACTTTTAATTATATTTGAAGTCTGTTTAATGTCACAAGAGTTAAATATGAGCTCTGATCATACAAAATGTACTTATCTGACCTCATAATTTATTCGTGTTAATCGTCATGGACTCATTTTTTGCCGAAAAATTGATAAAAAAAAAGAAGAAAAAAAGAACGCAGTCTTGACCTAATTCTAATTTTTCCGTGCAGCCATGGCACTGGAAGGCACATAGCACCGGCACTTCCAGTGCACTGGAATTCTGTAAACGGACCATCCAAGGCAACATAATCGTCTCCATCACGCCAAAAAATTGAAGAAAGTAGGTCAGCATCTCCTGTTCTTAAAAATCTGCCAGCATAGACAGTAAGAACAGATGACAGACTCTGACTTACAGTGGCCACTTGGCCTAGTGCCCGTGGATGAGATTAGGGTGGCAGATTCTATGCGCGGTCTGAATGCGATGCTAATGTTATGGCAATGGAAACATTTTTGCATTTTAGCCTTGTTTCCGCATTTTCCTGTGTTTTCGATTGTCATGGCAATGGCTTCACTAATATTATGCACGGGCATCAGTTTTCAGACAGGGCGGTTTATTTATAATGACACAAAAAAAGTAAACCATAAAAAATGATTCTAAGCGTGGCTAAGTTATTGAGAATAAGAGCTAAATCTACTTGGAGAGGTTACTCAAAACTTAACCTTTTAGTTTGACACGACACCTCTGTTTACAGGTCATTCTTGGGGGAGAGAAACTCGTTTTTCTGTTGTCAGCTCATCATGACCGAAAATCGATAGTTTTGGTGGACAACTTCGATGTGCCCATTCGTAAGGCTCTGCTGGTGCCGCACCTGGACGAGGTAATCTTTAAGAGGATCATGTGGAGTGCTTCTCATTTTGTCGAGTTGCAAGTAGAAAGCAAGTTCGTCTTTCGGATCGTGGTGACGGGCAATCTTAGGATTGACATCACAAATGGATTAAAGTACCTTTCCATTTTCGACGATGAACATTTGTATCGGTGAGCTTTTTTTTTTTTTTTGATCGAAGAACATTTTTGCTCGTGATTAAAACAACATCTCTTAAGCGAATCGTTTGCATTTACTGAAATTACAGAAAGGTTCTATAGACACTCACTAAACCTGCAGTGTAGTTATCTCAGCCTTTTTTTTCAAATAACCTTCAATGTTAATTTTTTTTTTTGGAACGAGATTTTCTTAAAAAAAAATTTATGAAGATGGAATGTGGGAAAATATATATTTTTTATAACGCAAAAGATTACTGCAAACCTACGTCTGATTTTCTAAGACTTTCTAACCACTTTGGTTTTTGTTCCTCTTTTTGTCTGAAATTTTCTTGTGAGAAATTATTTCAGTATTAGGTTAGATCCATTTAAAACATTATTTCACCATCAAATCAATTACAATTTTATTAGTTCTGCAAATATCGCTATCAATTTCCAATATAATCACTATATGACGTCATATTATATAGCTGTATAATCTGCAGTTGGAACATCCTATAATTAGATATTTTCTGCGGAAAAAGTCAAAATACATGATCTAAAGATATCCTTGGTTTCGGATCAGACAAGAGCCTCAGAAGTTCTTTGTTTTTACAAAAACCTGAGAAAACAGTGAATCTCCTGAAAGTAAGGTCTTTTATCTTTTAGGCTTATTCAAAGTTTAAAATTGAAATTAATTTGATTCTAAAATCACTCTAATTTCGAATGATAAATCTTCATTTTCAGGTACTATGGCCTCACGAAAAACGATATCGCTCGACTTGCGAGAAGATTTAACAAACAAGAACACATCAGCAACGTCAGAAGTTGGTACGGCGGCTACGAAGTCACACGTAAGGGCCACTGTCTCTATAACACACGCTCAACAATACGGTATTTCGAGACTGGCGAGTTCGAGCCTTATCAAAATGAGTCGAACAAATTAAAAACCTTCAAAAAAGTGCTGAACTACACTCGAGCAGGCCGTTATGTCGAGGACTCCTTCGAGGACAACACAACACTTGTCATCCGAGAGAAGATCGAGTATGGTCACTTCGAAGATCTCCGATTGACAATCTTCAACCCTAATCGACCACTCGACGAGAGAGACCTAGTTTTGCAGATCCTCTTCGACCATGGTTTTTTCACCATGGGAAACAGAAATAAACTAAAAGTGCCGAACATCGAAGCTATGCATGACATCAAGAGTCTAATCTTCGACCGAACATACTACATCGCCAAACTGAAAATCACGAAAGAGATCATTCGCGCTTTCGTGAGAAGCATAGAGGGACTGAGTGGGGAGGACGGGCCTTTCCACGACTTTTCCAGAGCGGTCATAGAGCTTTTCAGGGGTCAAGTGCCGCGAAGTGCGCGCGAAATGGCACACGCCTTGGTCTTTTTAGCGACCGATGCTCGAAAGTTCAGCCAAGTGCGTGGCGAGGAGACCTCAGATGGCACCCGACAAGATGTCCTCGTGAAGCGGTCAGATGAAATGGGGATCGTAATAGGGATCGTGGTTGGGTCGGTCAACGATGAGGCGCTGAAACCCGTTTTCACGAAGAGTTTACAGGTCTTTCATGACTGTCGGGTGAAGGTTGCCGTCTTGCTGGGTCTGAAACCGGGCGAGGAGGGTGGAGATCTTGAAGTTTTATTCACCGAAATATTACCGTCCGAAATCCAATCCGTCGTAGAGAGGAGTGAACACATCCATCATGAGGCACACGTAAACCATGGTGCCATGACAAGAAAAGAGAAAATTGTAATCGGTCATGTTGTCACATCATCCACCCTGTCTTCGACAACCACAGTCGATTGAAGCCAGCTAAACCTTGAAATATGTGGGCACAAAAAGGGTGCACGGACACAATACACGCAAGGATGCAGGGATTTAATGAGGCAAAACTTTCTGCTGCGTAAAAGCTAAGAAAATTAAGGAATAAATTCCATCGTAATTTATTTAATCACCATCGATCATTTTGGGACAGTCTCATCTCAGTTTCCCAATCCCGTCCGACGGCACTTTTGAATTTTAAACAATTGTCAACCTGCTTTAATCAGAGAGCCTATATCATCAATAATACTTCTTCGAAAAGAGTAAGCTTTTTATCTAAATTATTTTGTAATTGTATTGCATCAACATGAACCGAGCATTTAAATATTTTATCGAATGAGGCTATGCTTCTGCTAACTCATAAATGTTAAAATTCTGTAGTTCAGGACTGAAGAACCGAAACAACATTTTCTCCGATTCGAGAAATCAGGGGAAAACCGTGTGACAACTATATTCCATTGTCTGCAACGTATTTTGCAAATTTAAAAACCCTGAATCTCGGGCTTGACGTTGCATGTCATAGCCAAGGCGTTTACGCGTAATTACGATATAAATATACCGAGAATGCAAATAACTCGATTTTTCTAGAATTGCTGATAACGTTTCTTCAGCTCTTGAATATAAAATTATGAATCTTCAATGATGACTACTTCAGAACGGATAAGAAAATTCATGACCAAGACTAGTGTCAAACTATCGTGCATGTTGTTGGTAACACTTTAGTTTGAAAATGAGACACTTGAGAAAATCAGATATAAAAAGTCCCTTCAAACTTGTGAGTATACATGGTACAGTAAAGTCTGTAAAATTGTATCACTCAGGAATGAAGGCGCTCACGAGGACACACGCTTTTGGCGTCAGCGACTGTTTGATACGGACAATGAGTTAGGCTCTCAATGTGATGAAACTTTTGTATAATGAAAGAGTGGGTTTTAAGACAGCAAAAACTTTATTTACATATATCTGTCTGTTATTTAAAAACCTAGAATGACAACAGCGAACAATTTGACTATTAATAACTTAAGATCTCAGAAAAGTTTTCAAAAGGAATGTTTCGCAATGAATTCTAAGAAAAATAAGACTCGATATATTTGTGACCACGATTTTTGATTGCAAATTTGGTAATGTAGACATGAGGAGTAAGAGGTCTCAAGAAAATGGAGGGGGGGGGGGTTGGATATTATACATTTTGTGTATGAAGTCAGTATTTTATGGATATTTAAAAATTCATGGGATCATAAAATGTGAAACAAGTTAAATGAACTTATTAAAACCCGCATTAAAGTAAAATAGTAGTATAAAATGTTATTGCATTTTATTTTGAATTTGATAAAGGGACTAGATTTCTATTTTGAGGGACTTAGGTACAGAGTGTTTTGAAAGAAGAGACAAAGAGGAGAATAATTCTATCGTCTCTATCATCATGATCATACAGAACTTTGACGTCAAATCGACCTCCAAACCAATTAAATAAATAAAAAACTATTACGGATTTTCAAGAAGAATGTTTTAAGGTCTTTATTTTTTCATTCTACATACTACCGTTACTATCAATGCTTGTCATATAAAATCGTTATAAAAAAAATATGTCGTTATACTCAGGTTGAGTCAGTAGAATTAATCAAACAGCTGAGGCAAAGTATAGAGGTTTTGTGACTTGTGAGGATGTGACAAAGTGTTTCCTTAAACGACGAATAAAAAAATCGAAGAAATTTTCTAAGAATATAAGAGCACGCGAAAAATAAAGAAACTACACATCTTAGGAGTTCCACAATGTTTCCGCTCTGTTAGGCTTTAATATTTATACTCACATAGTCAGCGTTTTTTTGCTCATGATTTTAAAACGTTTGCACACTCTGCATTGATTATTCTGGTTTAAATTGATGGGGAAAAAATATGTATCAATTTATCAAAGAAAAATAATAATGTAATGTGTGTTTTTTAAATATTGGTGGTGCCGTGTCAAATTTAATGATTTCCAAAGCACTTTAATTTTTTCTTTTACATGTGTGCTTTTATTGTGCTGCAGCGAGGTGTACGCGTAACCAAGCGCTCAAAGTTTGACGTATTTGACTCTAAAACGTTGCCACGTTTTAAAAATATAAATGTTTTCAAAATGAAGTAATAATTTCGTAAAGAAAAAATTTAAAAAAATACCGATACATATACAAGGTATATTGTACATCGAATATTTTAAGGATGGAAATAAAACCAAATATTCAGCAATGACAATTTAAAAAGATGATTCATAGGGAGAAAGTAATAACATTTCATTTAGAAAATGAGCAACCATAACAACACCTCCTTCTCTCTCAATTTCTCATTTCCATATTGTCAATATAATTTTACATACCGACTAAAATATAACGCTTGGACCAAATCACTATTGCTTACTTTACGTGTGGGCGTAAACTACTGGACAAAAAAGGTGCGCGGACAAACAATCGCTGACAACATGTCCTGAAACCTTCATACACCATCGAACACCTTTCGCTTTCGCACACCTCCAAGTCTCTAATAAATATTCATATACATATCAGAATTTATGTAACGAGCTTTTGTTTACCTTCTAATGACAGCAGACACCACAACTCAAAACATTTTGAGAGTTATCCTTACCTGGAACAGAAAAAAAGAAAATACCAATTAGGAAAAAACCGATTAAAATAGATTTATTTTTATAGAGGGTGATCCAGCTTAGTTAAAATACCCAATTAAATCAGCAAAACCAAAGCATACATCTACACTAGAATTAAACCTAACAAAACTAGAAAGCATTTTGATACGGGGACGCAGCCTACTTCTTTTTCTTCCCTCCTGTCCACATGTTCCCGCGGAGACTCTCGCAATTCCATTAAAATGGCTGATCCTCCTACAAATTGGGTCCTCATTCAGAGTCCTCAAAAAAGGGTGCGAGGCTGCTATCGCGGGCGGAACTCTGAGATTAGATAGATTGATTGTCTTATTCACAGCAAAGAGAACACAAAATATCGAGCCCGCAGTTTTCTCCTTTTTCTGTTAGAGGAGGAGAAAAGAGGGTTACAAAATACTGACATGATTAGAGGTGAAAAAAGGGAACAAAAAAGAGGAAGAAAGGAACAGGCTGGTCAGAATGTGAATAAGTTTCAGGTACTTAATTTGCGACGCAAACTTATAGAGGGCCTACTGAATCATCTGTTATCGATCATTATCCATCTGAAGCTCTGTTAAAGAATCGGTTATTACGGCGTGCCCTGATAATTGATCTTTTTCCATAGGTGACCGTGCCATAAGGTTTTTAAATCAACTGCTACATATCTGAGTTTCTTTTCGCTTTTCTTAAAGTATTAGAGCACGAAGTAAAGATATCTGAATCATGGTCCATAAAATGTACGCGATTCTGATACATTCGTCAACGCAGGGTCTCTAGTCATTTTACATACGTTACGTCACATTCCCAAAATAAGGTTTTCGTCCACATTGTCTGTTGGTTCGATCACAATTTAAAGACGATTTCGAATGGGTAGTAACTACTTACGCTCCTTGTCATCTGTGTGTTGATAAAGCAGTGAAACTGATAATGAGGGCAAACTCCTCTTTTTGTAATTTTTATTACGCACGTGCCAACTTGTAAGCGCAATCGCGTGATAAATGAATCAAAGTGATAAAATGAGCAAGATTTGGGCATTTAATTCAATAAAGGTTCCTCCTGCGCATGCATTAATCAATTATCACTGCGGGTATGTCGTAAAGTTGAGGGTGTTGTCCGAAACAATCTAAATGAAAAATGACCCGAATTGATATCAACGTCATCATTAAAATAAACGAGGAGTTGAGATAAAGAGAGCTGCAGCTCATTTTATGACAACAATGTTTCCGATTTTCATTGAATTTTAATTTATCAGCGTTATCCATCTAAAATTAAAATGATATGATGCACCAAGTGAGTTGAAGAGATTTCAGAAACAAAAAAGCCAGAGTAAAAGTTCAGTTTCTATTTTGAAGCCGTCGAATTGTGATGATATTTGTATTCTCATCTAAGACGATTACATAGAAAACGAAACCTCTTTTACATTAGAACGTTAACCACAAAAAACTAAAGGGATACCTAATTTTGTGATGTTTGACTCTAATTGCTGAATTGTAATGAATCTACACATCTGGTTCCCAGGATCAAATGCAAAAAACCAGATTTTTTTTCAGGAGATTGGCCTTCTTAAAGAACCAGAAAGATGATTCTGCCTGCGCTGATTCTGATCTTCTCCGTCATAGTAAGTTCATTTCTTCTGTCACTTTTCCTTGTTATACTACGGGGAGGAAATAGAACCACTGAGAATCTAGGATGTATGCTTCATTAAAAAATGAAACTCTATAACTCTCACTGAAAAAAATTCTTGATATATTATTATTACTTTTAGCGTAGTTTCTTGTAGACAAAAGAGCCGTATGCAAAAACGACATTTTTCGCCCCCCCCCACTAAAACTTATTCAAACTTCGTCTATCAGTTACTAATACTGGAGCGCTTCTTTCCCCAAATTTTCAGACCCCCAAAAAATTTTGGGGAGGCGCTAGGGGGGGGTGGAAGTCAAAACCTGTGACCCTCGATATCTTTCGAACGAAACAAGATATTGAGGCCCGGTTTGGACGAAAAATCGTCTAAAATTGCATACTTTAAGATTCTACAGGTCAAAATCCCAAAATTAAATTTTTAACTTAACTTATGTGCTTTTTTTCAGTTTTTGAGGAAAAACAATTTCTTTTAAACAGATAAAACTGAAATTTCACATTTTTTGATTTGAACCAAAACCAGTTTTTTAAATTGTTCGTCTTTTTCCGCATCCAACGAGTGGTCGTATAAGCTGGAGAACCGAACAGTTCCGGAGTTATGATCGATTGAAGTTTCCGCTCAACGCGCGCCGACCGATTTTCGCGCGCAAAAAAGTCGGATTTGACTGTTATTAAATCAGATTTAATGTTCAAACTGAGCAAAATGCATTATTAGGGACCCTTGAGGGTCGCTGAGTCCAGAAATTACAGATACTTCCAAAAAATTCACGTTTTTAAAATTACAGCTCCGCACAGGACCACTGAGTGGCCGGTCGGCGCTCAGTGGGCCTCTAAAATAGCGCTAGGGAGCTGTAATTTTAAAAGCGTGAATTTTTTGGAAGTATCTGTAATTTCTGGACTCAGCGACCCTCAAGGGTCCCTAATAATGCATTTTGCTCAGTTTGAACATTAAATCTGATTTAATAACAGTCAAATCCGACTTTTTTGCGCGCGAAAATCGGTCGGCGCGCGTTGAGCGGAAACTTCAATCGATTATAACTCCGGAACTGTTCGGTTCTCCAGCTTACACGACCACTCGTTGGATGCGGAAAAAGACGAACAATTTAAAAAACTGGTTTTGGTTCAAATAAAAAAATGTGAAATTTCAGTTTAATCTGTTTAAAAGAAATTTTTTTTCCTCAAAAACTGAAAAAAAGCACATAAGTTAAGTTAAAAATTTAATTTTGGGATTTTGACCTTTAGAATCTTATAGTATGCAATTTTAGACGATTTTTCGTCCAAACCGGGCCTCAATATCTTGTTTCGTTCGAAAGATATCGAGGGTCACAGGTTTTGACTTCCACCCCCCCTAGCGCCTCCCCAAAATTTTTTGGGGGTCTGAAAATTTGGGGAAAGAAGCGCTCCAGTATTAGTAACTGATAGACGAAGTTTGAATAAGTTTTAGTGGGGGGGCGAAAAATGTCGTTTTTGCATACGGCTCTTTGTTTTCATAGTTAAATCCGCGCTGAAAGGCAGTTTCTTTAAAGTAACAATCAATTATTTTTATTCTTTGCCATAGGAAGCTTCAAATACCGGCGAAAAACTACGTAAAACCACCTTCAAAGATGTCACTAAGACGCGCGAATTCATTGACAAATCCCTGCTGATCAAGTTCATTCTGGAAAACCACTGGCATATCTACATCGTGGCGCCTCCAGGGTTCGGCAGAACCACAAACTTGCGGATGCTCCAGGAGTTCTTTTCCGTGGAGGTGGACTCAAACGGATTCTTCATCAACGCGAAAAAGATCCTACAAAGTGACGAAAACTTCCAGGATATCTTAAAGAAACGTATTGGCCCTCGGAACACCTCAACAAAACGTGTAACTTTCGAAACTGCCACCAAAAGCAGATCTGCCCATGTGAATGACAGGGAGCCTTTGAGCGCCTCCATAAACTCTTTGACGAACTATGATACCTTCTCGAAGCCGCGCCTTAGAATACTGAAAGAAGCACCGGAGTTGTTCGAGACCCATTTCGCTCGTCATCCAGTCCTCTTCATGGATTTTGGAAAACTGTCCACAAAGTCCTACAACGCCTACGTGCGCACTTTTCAAATAATGATCTCGAAGCTCTTCGATCAGTTTAAATACTTGTTGAAAAGTCACAGGCTGACCAAAGGCAATAAGGATGAATATTTCCGCTTCCGTGACCAAGTTATGAAACTGGGTTTAGACGAGGTAAGTGCACTATCTTGGAATGTATGACTATACAGGGTAATCCATGGTTATAGGACCAGACTGCAGGAGCGTGTTTTATGGGTGAAAATAGACCGTATTCGATAACGGTTCGATGTACCGTTTGGTTCAAAACAATAGAACATAACCTCAAACCAAACTGTAAGGATTTAAGTTGTAAAAGCTGAAAATGAGAAATTTCCTGACAATTTCACTGTACATGGGCATTTGGTACTCAAGAGAATAAAACATCTTTTACAAAAGACCCGTTCTCTCAGATTTCTGAATTAACTTTTGAGGTTATGTTTATGTTTTGAACCAATCGATATCGATACAATCTCACCCGTTTGATGTATCGAATACGATCTATGAGATTTTTTTTATTGTTTAAAGTTTTTTCCAAAAAAGCCCCCAGTCGGAGCAACGCCCCCCCCCCCAAATTTTGGAAAGTAAATCGTTTTTCCTGAATTTTGGCAACGGTTGTGAACCAAATCTCATAAAAATTTGTACTCCCCTGTGATTTTATGTCCTAAATTCACAAATGATCCAAAAAAAAAAAATCTAAATCTCACTTGAAAGAGGGGATTTGGGGATGTTTCGACTCCTACAGGCTGTCCGTTTAACTCTAGTTCACCCTGTATAAACCCGTTAGAATCGTACGTTAACTTACTCTGGGTACGAGATTTTATGATCCGTTGGGCACTGACCGCTTCACGGCCAAACCCCCCAAGCATTGTGCGTTACGCGTTTCTCTTATGTTTTTACATTACGGAGAAAGTTATGGATTCGTTTATGAACTATTTACAAAATATGGCTTTCTTAACTCGGAAAACACTTATTTCGATTGCAGTATTTCAAAATACATCCACTCCTAATATCTTTTTAAAATTATGGAGATTGAACCCAACTTTCTTCCATATTTTTGTAGGCTTGAAATTAAAAAAGAGCAATGAGGGAAGTTTCCGAGAAGGATGACATTTTTTACAAAAAATTATTTATGACGACAAGTCAGGAATTCTCAAAACCGAAAGTACGTTTTATCCTGGCTATATTTATGGATGAGTTTACACTCATGTCGGAAAAGAAGTAGGCAAGATCAGTGATATTTCATATCACTTGGTTAATTCGTAACTGCAGCTAACTTCTATCTATGAATGCTAAACATGAAATAAATGCCTTAACCATTAAAATGATTATGAATGCCGAAATTTAGAACTCTCTCAACTTTAAATCTGCTTTAAACGTCTTTAACGCTAGTACCATAACCAATCTCATATTTTTCGGACGGAAGTCTACATTCACCTAATTAAGTATTTTGTCAAGCAGGTTTCGAGAAGTTGTTGAAATATGTTTCAAAGAGAGTCTAAAAAAGTACAGCCTGCGCATATTGTAGAACATGCACAAACAATAATACAAATTCAACTTCCTATAGTACACGCCATTATTTTTGCAGGTCACACACGGAGGAGAGAAACTGACTCAACTCTTGTCAGCACATCATCACCGAAAAGCGATAGTTTTAGTGGACAACTTTGACAAACCCATTTGCGAGGCCCTTTTGGCGCCACATCTTGACCTAAAAAGCTACAGGGGTATTGTGTGGAGTATTTCCCGGATGATCAATGGGCTGGTAAAAAGTAGGTTTGTCCATCGTACAGTGGTGACAGGCAGTCTCCGAATCGAAATTACAGATGGATTGATGCATTTTCCCATCTTTGATAACGAATCTTTACATCGGTGAGCTCTATTTTATACATTTGAGTCTTTTCGACATTTCACATCATGACTCATATTTTCTTAGGGAGAGAAAAAAATCCATATCAACTGTCTTTCCTGAAATTTTCAATTCCTTCCTCGTATCCAAACACAAGTACATAAGAGATTGTTTAAAACAGACATTTATTTTTAGACAAATTGCAGAGAAGGTACGAACTTTCTGACTCAGGCTTTTGATAAACTTCATATTTTTTATTTTTAGCCGCGGAAATTAAATGACATACGTAAATTAATAATCCCTTTTCAAGTTTATATTATGACATCAAAAGATACCATCTTATCTTATATCATCATTTGATTTCTTCTCAGGTATTACGGCCTCACTGATTATGATGTTTTAGAACTTGCTAAGCGCTCTGGACTGACGAATATCGCAAACATCAGGAAGTGGTACGGTGGCTACAAAACAGCGAGCAAGGGTCATGATATCTACAACACACTCTCAACAATAAGCTACTTCCAGACAGGTGTGCTCAAGCCTTACCGATTTGAGTTCATTAAGTTCAAATCCTTAAAAACCCTTCTAGCTTTTACAAAATTAGGTCAAGACGTGGAAGATGCTTTTGAAGACAAAACGCGGCTCCTTATGCGACCGCAGATTCCGCAGAATCTTTTCGACCTACTGCGACGAACGATATTTTCCTCCAATCAAACCGTCCTCCATAGGAACCTGGTCTTGCAGATTCTTCTCGACCGGGGATTTTATACCATTCAAGATGGAAATAGACTCCACGTGCCGAACTTTGAAGCAACGCTAGACATAAAAAACTTAATCTTTGACCGAGGATACTACATCAACAAACTCAACATCCCTGGCCAGATCATTGACAACTTTGTGGAGAGCATCGAACGCCTGACTGGAGAGAAAACGTCTTTTGACAACTTTTTCGCAGCGGTCACGGAACTCTTCAGAAACCGCCCGCCACAAGGTGCACAAGAACTGGCGCACACCTTGGTCACTTTAGTGGCGGACGCTCGCAAGTTTAGCTTGATACGCGGTCAGGAAACTCCGGAATATGACCGGCAGGATGTCCTCGTGAAGCCATCTCCGGAAACGGGAATTGTGATCGGGATCCTGGTTGGGTCGATTGATGAAGAGACGCTAAAACCTGTTTACCACAAAAGTTTAGAAGTGTTTCCAGACTGTAAATTTCGGGTTGCGATCTTGTTAGGTTTAAAACCGCACGGAACGATCGGAGATCTTGACATTTTGTACGAGTTTGACAATCGAACTGTTACAATGGACACAAAAAATCAGTGAGAGGCAACGCTTCACTCCGCCTCGGTCTATTTTTTGAATAATGTAAGTGACTCCGCCTTCGTCTATTTTTTGAACAATTTAAGTGGCAACGTCGCAGTAATCAGCTCGGCAGAAATTTATTTTGGGAGGTATAAACAATTGGGGTCGTAGACATAGCTTCAAACTTTGTGGAAATAAAAAGCTCAGTGTCCTAAAGAGATTTTTAAAAATAGCTGGATTTCGATTAGCACGGCGACTACATCTGAGACCCTTATGAAATCTAAAACAACACGGAAAACGAGATTAATTCAAACGAGTATCACCCTGGTGATGACAGTGAAAGTGCTTTCTTAAAATTAATTGCGCTGGGACTTTTAAAAGCTTTGAATCAATTCAAATCTTACGCAAGGAGAGTTTGTAACAGTTCGCGAGATTGTTTGTTTATTTAGGTCGGGTCTTGTCTCTCTCCGGGCAAACCTGACTGCCGGCCACCATGAAAAACTACCCGCGTACGCGGTAAATTTGAGAAACGGTGTCATAAACTGCGCAGATTGCACGCGGAGTGAATATCGGACTTTCTTTTATATATATTTTCGAGCGAATTCACCCTAAAGTGTAACAAATCAGTTGGCTACATTTTTCGCAACAAACCATTGGAGAGGGAATAGCGCACGAAGCGTTTTGTATAATTTTTATGGAGTGTCGACCTGTGTCGCCGCTGCGTTACAACGAGGCAAGAATGCAATGGAGATGGCAATGAAAATTGGAACATAAGAAACGCCTTCAAATGGATGATTATACATCACAGCACAACCATCAAGTATGTAAAATTGTATCAGTAAAAAATGAAGGCTCGTGCAAAGACATACACGTTGTGGGTGAAAAGGCGGGCTGTAAAAGCTTATTGGAAGGCTCTTCCATATAAAAGAATACAGGGTTATCCAAAAGTCACTGACCACCCCTGTAACTTTTTTCCAAATTGAGATAGAAGTTTGAAACTTTGGGAATGTTCCTCGGTCTAAAGTAGCAAATTTTTGGTCCCCNTCTCGTCAAGGTGCGTCTTTGACCTCGCAGTGTTGGATCGTGAATTCTCTTTTTATGCTGTTTGCCTATTTTGAAATCTCTGTAAATGAAAACTAAAGGGGTTGATATGTGCGAGTTAATGACGCGCCTTATCAACACATTGTGTTGGAGTTCACTGCTTGTTTATATATATGCCCGTAGTGATTTTCGAGCGAATTTACCCTAAAGTGTAATCAATCAGTTGGCTTTATCTCTCGCAACAGACTCACTTGAGAGGGAATGGCGCACGAAGCGGTTTTAAAGAATAATTTTTAAGGAGTATAGACATGTGTTGTCGGTGCGTTACAACGAGGCAAGAATGTAATGGAGATAACAATGAAAATTGGAACCTAAGAGACGCCTTCAAACGGATGATTATACATCACAGCACAACTATCAAGTATGTAAAATTGTATCAGTTATAAATGAAGGCTCGTGCAATGACATACACATTGTAGGTAATGAAGCGGGCTATAAAAGCTAATTAGGAGGCTTTGATAAATGGAAGAACATATGTAGGTATGTTTTCATAAAATCAGAAAGTCAACTCATATCCGTACATTATCCTCTTATTTAAAAAAAAAAACAAAAACTGAGAAATAACAGCAGCGCGAGGTCAAGGCAAATATAAAATACGATTACATACTAGTGGTAGACTGATTTAGTGACTACGTCATGGTTCAAAAGTAAACAAACACATAACCTTGTTTCTGATTCGCGCCTTTTGCAAAATGATGGTAAAATGCGTCCAAGTGTTTACTAAAATCGAAATTTCTCGTATTTAATGAGTCCTTAATTGATTTCTGACTGGTCCATGACTAAATAATAAATTAATACAGTTGACTCATGAGGAAATCGTACATGAAGTTATGTTGGTTAGTTTTGGTTTGAACCAGGAGTTCGATATTATATCGAGTGACGAGGTCACTAAATCAGTATCTTGAAGGAATTGCAAACAAACCGAATTTGGTATGATGTCGGCCCAGGACAGCTTTAATCTCTACAGTCACAAAATTTCATTTTTTATTGAAAATTACTTTTTAATGATGAAGGTTAGCATCTGAAAAAATTGGAATGATTTAGGGCAAAATATTGATTTTCGATTACGCCTAGAATTCATGTGGAAAGAAGACTGGAACGGTTTGGGTTTTGTCATTATCACCACTATTTATCTAAACTGATGATGAGGTTATACACTGGTTGAATGGGTGAGATTGCAGTAAACAGCAGAGTTCAGTGACTGTCGTGAAAGTTTTACCTTGTGACGAATGTTTGTTCTTCTAAAGATCAATTTGCAAACCGACGGATTTATCCAAGATAGAAAACTTCGCGAAAAAGCTAAACAAACATTTCGTGAGTGATGCTTGAGTTGCGATGAATTTGTACAGTCAGTTCCAAGGATCAGATGCAAAAGAAGAGTCTTTTTCTGAGAAGATTAGAACCATTGAGGAGCCAAAAAAATGATTTTACAATTTCTGTATCTTATTATAGCTGCTTCAGTAAGTACAACCTCCGAATAATATTTAAGGGGTCTTTCAGCAGGGTAATATACGTCTACCGATTTAGATATTAGGCGAGATTAAAATTGAGCCGAATGCCTCTATTATAGAACTGAGGTGCGTTTGTGAGGAGTCCAAGATTTATATGGTGTCAGACTGTGAAAAAAGTATAACTCAACGCAAAAACATTCTGTGGTACAATTTTTAAGTACCATTTGTTTCAGGGGATTCATTAGACGTATTTCTACATTTCATGATTTCTCAAATTTGTTAAATTGTTGTCTTACTTCAATGAATAGAAAAATGAAACGTGTCACGTTCAAACTTTTGAACTGCAGAACAAAAAATTGGATCATTAAAATATCATCCTCAATGCTATGTATCGATCCTTATCCTTTAAAACACTGAAGAAAATATCGATGCAATTCGCGTGCTTGATTATTGCCTTTGTGTTCATTCATTTGTGTCTATTATCTCTGTGTAGGAAGCTTCAAATACCGGCGAAAAACAGCGTAAATATACCACCTTCAAAGAACTAACGAAGACACGCGAATTCATTGACAAATCCATGCTGATAAAGTTCATTCTGGATAACCACTGGCATATCTACATCGAGGCTCCTCCTGGTTTTGGCAAAACTACAAATCTTCGGATGCTCCAGGAGTTCTTTTCCGTGGAGGTCGACTCAAACGGATTCTCTACTAACGCAAAAAGGATCCTAAAAACTGACGAAACCTTTCAAGGTATCTTAAGGAGGCGTAAAGGCCTTTGGAACATTTCCACAAAACGCGTAACATTCCTAACTGACACCGGAAGCAAATCTGCCCACGCGAGTGACCCGGAATCCTTGAGCGCATCCACAACATTTTTAACAAACTATGATACTTTCTCGAAGCCGCCCCTGAGAATACTGCAAGAATCACCGGAGTTGTTCGAGACCCAGTTCGCTTATCATCCTGTTATCTTTATCGACTTCGGATCTTTGTCCTTAAAGTCTTATGAAGACTATATACGCACTTTTCATGTAATGGTCTCGAAGCTCTTTGAAAAATTTAAATACTTGTTAAAAAGTATGAGGCTCACCAGAGGCCATAAAGGTGAATATTTACTCTACCGTGACCAAGTTATGAACCTGAATTTTGTCGAGGTAAGTACGCTATCTTCAAATGTATGTAGTCTATTTTGAGTTCAAAATTGTATGATCCAATTAGACTTTATCATTAAGTTTTAACATTTGTAAATGTCTTAATGTGTTAAACACGTATCCTTACGGCGATTTTTCAAAATATCCATCCCTATTTTAAATGTATCTCTCCGACAGAAAAACGAGCAACCTCTTCGGCATAAACCTTCTATAGAGTTTGCTTGAAATAAAGAAGAGCTATCATGGAAGTTTATTCTCTGCTTAAAAAATAACAATAACGAGAGGTCGGAAAAGTGCAAACTAAGATACGCATTTTCTTGGTTAGGCCATTGATACCTTTTTTCACCACCGAAAAAAGGGATGTTGACTTAACATTCTGGATGTAAAAAAGTGTGCGACAACTCACAAAACGCTAGGTTAAACCGCCACAGCAGTTTCTATAACAATGTCAAGATGTAAAGCTAACTGCTGTCGCTGTTAACTCAGCGTTTTGTAGTTTTCGCACACTTTTTTACATCAGAATGTTTAGTCAGCATCCTTTCTTTTATGTCGGTATAATTTNGGGGGGGGGGGGAGAGAAAAGTCGTATTTTTTACAAATTGCTCAATTTATGACTGCAACTATTTCTTACCTGTTAATCTATAAATGCAATAAATAACACCTAACCTCAAAATAACTTTTGATGAATTTATGGGTGCCAGGAAATAAAATTGCACTTTTAAACGAAATTGACGTCCTTTAAACGCACTCAAGATTGGTTCCAAAAAAATTCTCAAATCATTCTACTGGACGTCTACATCAACCATAACTGAATATTTAGTTAAATAGGCTTGAAAAGGTTGTCATTATACAGGAATTGAAAAGAGAATCTTAAAAGCCAGCCTAAGCCACTGACATCAACTCTTATCAATCGGACAAAACCACACTGTATCACATGCGCTAAAAAAAACAATACAAATCAAAATTTCCTATTGTTAAAAACATTATTTTTGCAGGCTGTGCTGGGAGGAGAAAAATTGGCCCAACTTTTGTCAGCACATCATCACCGAAAAGTGATGGTTTTAGTCGACAACTTTGACGTACCAATACGTGAAGCTCTCTTGGCGCCAAATCTCAACGGTACAAGTTTTAAAGGGATTGTGTGGAGTGTTTCCCGGATGGTCAAGGGGATGACAAAAAGTAGGTTTGTCCATCGAACCGTGGTGACAGGCAGTCTCCGAATTGAAATAGTAGATGGACTGATGCACCTCCACATCTTCGAAGACGAATCTTTACATCAGTGAGTTTTTATTATTATTTTTTTTTTTTTTATATAAATGTTTAAAGTGGTTGGCCCGATTAAATTGACAAGTTTAAGGTTATACCTTCACTGAAATATAGCTCAAAGCTTAAAGATAAATCCTAGCCGAGGGTCTATTTCGGTTTTCATTCATTTTTGCTCGGACACGCGAGACTAATGGGAGAGGGCGGGGGAGAGGGAGAGAGAAAACTAAAATCAAAAATAACTTCGGATTGGAAAAATATTCTCATGGACCTGGCTCATCTTTGAAGAGGCACAACTAGTATACCGAAGACACAAACGAGACAATACGGGCCTTGAGGCTAAAATGCACAAGTTTTTACGAGGCATAGGAGGTTTTGAAGTCCTATAGGTGGTAACACCTTATTTAACCGGATGCAAAACCAAAAATAATTTTACTGGAGCGAAAGATTAAAAAGTAAAAACCACGATTTAATTGTTTTTTTTTTTTTTTTTTTTTTTTTTTTTTTTTTTTTTTTTTTTTTTTTTTTTTTTTTTTTTTTTTTTTTTTTTTTTTTTTTTTTTTTTTTTTTTTTT
>NW_017566817.1:540300-567409 GCF_001854935.1 Bemisia tabaci | reverse complement strand
TGTGGGGGGGGGGCACTGTAACTGAGGCACACAGGAAAAGAATGTGCCTCGGTGGTTGTGGCATTGCCAAAATCTGTTATTTAGCATTCGTCGGTTATGAGTGGTCCAGAATTACTTTTTTCGACTCCAAAACGTGCTTTTGCCACTAGGAAGTCTCTAAAAATCTCTCAAAAACTCTAAAAACAATCAAATCAAATTAACCGAACGGCGTATTTTTTGTAGATCACGGTCGGAGGAGAAACACTTGCCCGACTCTTATCAACACATCATCACCGAAAATCGATCGTTTTAGTGGACAACTTCGACGCACCCATCCGCGAAGCGCTTCTGGCACCACATCTCAATGATAGAAGTTTCAAGGGGATCATGTGGGGTGTTTCCCGATTTGTCAAGTTGCTCATAAAAAGTAGGTTCGTCCACCGGACCGTGGTGACGGGTACTGTCAGAGTCGACGTTTTCGGACTGACGCATTTCCCCATCTTTGACGATGATTATTTGCATCGGTAAGCTCCTTTTTATGTTGATAAAATTTTCAGAGCGCTTAGGCCGTATCAATGGACGATTTTGAGTTATACCAAAATCTAGACTGAAAAACCTCAAAGATGTTCAGTAGAGCAGATTTTATTAATTTACTTATCTGTTGAATTTAATTTTTTTTGAAAGTTACAAATCTCACCGACCAAATTTTTTCATTTTGAAAACTACAAACATATTAATTTTATTATTTATTAACTATTAATACACTATGATATTCCGCAGAAAATTGACCTAATACAGTGGACTCTCGATAATTCGAAAACCTCGTTTATTCGAAGGAAAGTCCGTTTCCCTTGAAAATCTCTCGATAATTCGAGGAAATCAATGTATTTTTCTCCCCTTGTTATTTCGAAATTTTTAAGCTAGCGCGGCCCTCTATAATTCGAAATTGCGACGAAAATTCTCTCTGTAATTCGAAGTGTGGGAAGTAAATATGGTCCTCCCTCTATAATTCGAAATAAGACGGTACATTCCCTCTACAATTCGAGGTCAACTGTTTATGTACCTGGGTGTCTGAAAGAGCTGATAGGATTGTCAAAATGTAAACATGTAATTAATAATTTTAAAATTAAATATGAATAATTAATACTTAATAATAACTTAGTGTAATTTTTACCTCAGTGAAGAAATAAACTGATATTTTTGGTTCCTTTTGACGTAAATCCGTCCATTTGCCTCTCTACATTCGAACCTCTCTAATTCGAAATTTCCCCACATGAATCGCTTTAATTGGAACTCTCTTTATTTCGAAACCTCGCTAATTCGAAGAAAAAGCCGATTCCCTTCAATTTTGAATTATTGAGAGTCAACTGTAATAAGGCAATACAGAAAAATATGGGTAATAAGTCTGAAAACATTTCAAAAACTTGGGGCGTTCCGAGGTCTTCGCAATCCGATTTATTCAACCGCAGAAAAAGCTGTTAAATCCCTACGTAGGAAAGTAAAATGAGAGCAAAAAATAGATACCTCGATATCAGTATTTTCAGAGGATGGGTTTATCTTTGAATACAGCAGGTTAATTTCGTTCCTGTACTTTGAATTTTTCTTGAAGTTTGTCTTCCATTAAGAATGGGACATTCAAGACCATAAACCGTCCTGCCTAAACGACAATTTGCTAATGTTAAACATGGTTTCGCGCAGGGGCGGACTGGAGCTAAAAAATTATCCGGAAATATTCGCTCTCAGTGGTTCGGTCGACCTATTCAAGTTGTTTTATGGCTGTGTGAGACGATAACCCGGCCCATAAAATTATCCCTATTATCGATGGCCCGCCGGGATTTTTGCCGGTTTTCACGTTTGCCTAGTTCGCTGCTAGTTTTGTGAAAGCAATAATGTCTGTGGTCAGTTATAATTGTTCTTTCTTCCTATTCAAGTGAAAAATTAGCGTAAAATGATATGATGTTATTTCATGGCGTTATATTTCCATTTCATTGCATTAAACTCTACTGTAATTTTTTCATCTTTTCCAGGTATTACGGCCTGACAGAAGGTGATGTTTCTGAGCTAGCTAAACGCTTTGAGAAACAAAAAAATATCGCTGACGTTAGAAAATGGTACGGTGGCTACAGAACAGCAGGCGAGGGTCAAACTATCTACAACACACGCTCAACGCTCACTTTTTTTAAAACGGGCGAGCTAAAACCGTACCGGTATCAGTGCATGAATTTCAAAACATTAAAAAACCTTTTGGAGTTTGAGAAAGTAGGCCAATTTATGGAAGACGCGTTTGACAATAAAACCCGGCTGCATGTCCGGCAGAAGATTCCACAGAAGCTCCTGGAGCAAGTGCGACAAACTGTATTCGGCACAAATCAAACTTACATCCATAAAAACGTAATTCTGCAGATTCTCCTTGATCATGGCTTTTATACCGTCCAAGACAGAGATACCCTACACATACCGAACTTCGAGGCAATGCTGGATATCAAAAACTTGATTTTCGACCGAGAATACTACATCAATAAACTAAAAATCAACGACCACATTATTGATAACTTCGTGCAGAGCATTGAGCGACTGACAGGAGAGGAAGCGTCTTTCAACAACTTCTCCGCAGCTGTTACAGAACTATTCAAACATCGCATTCCGCGAGGTGCAAGGGAAACAGCTCACACCTTGCTCACTTTGGTAGCAGACGCTCACAAGTTCAGCTTGTTGCGTGGTCAGGAGACTCTGGAAAGCGACCGGCAAGATGTGCTCGTTAAGCGGTCTAAAGAAATAGGCATTGTGATTGGGATCATCGTGGGGTCGATTAACAAAATAGCGCTGAAACCTGTATTTCTCAGGAGCTTACAAGTGTTTCCAGACTGCAAATTGAGGGTTGCCATCTTGTTAGGTTTGAAACCGCACGGACTAATCGGAGATCTTGAGGTTCTTTACGCACTTGACAATCGCACTGAAACCAGAATCACACTCTGAATATGGACGGTTGGACACGTAGCTGAATGTGGGAGTCATTGGTCCGGTATTGAGTAGTCACACACGAGGATAGGGACTCTCAGCAGATATTAGTTTGTCTGAACTATTCGAATAAGTATAAAACATATTTAGGATGAAAAAGACCTAAAATTATGAAAATTCAACTGTTGAGCGCCGACCCCCAGCTCCCATATTCAGCTGCCAAATTCAACGAGCGATTCCGGCATGATATAGATAGCGGTAAGAACCAACCAGTGTTCGAAACTCACAGGCGCCAACGCACCAAATGCGCCTAAAAAATGAAGGCTCTGCGCCAACGTGGCCCCTACAAATTGCCCCCTAAAATTTGAATTTTCATATTGGGCGTTCATTCGAAATTTTCAGCACAACAAGGGAAAGCTTTTTCTACGAGTATTCTTCACGATTTCATCCTTAGTGCTTTTGTTTTCCCCAAGTTACAGCTACTTACTAGTTTTGTTACGAAACCGTCTTGCGTCTAACTTTTCACTGAATGCGTCGTTAAGTCAAAAAGTCAATTTGGCCCCTAAAAAATCTTCAATGGCGCCTAAAAATCGGGCTTGATGCGCCACGTGGCTCCTAAAACTCATAGGTGAGTTTCGAACACTGGAACCAACGCACACTGAGAAAAAACTATGGCTTATAAACCTATTAGAGGTAAATATGGAACACCACTAATAGTAGTGCCTCTACATATAATAATAGCACATATACCTTAGTTATGGTCTCTGTACCTTAATTAGGTACAGAGACCTTAGTATGGTTCACAGACCGAGAATCATTAGTTTATTTACGACTATTATAGGTGTTCCATATTTACCTCTAATAGGTTTATAAACCATAGTTTTTTCTCAGTGCAGGTCATCAATAATTGTGCCATAACGATATCACAGGCAACTGGTGGTCGCCAATGACGGCATGTTATTCCTCTATTCAAAGACCAGTGTTAGATGTTTGAGTATTGGAACACACGTGAGAATTGGCATTCCATGGCCACTTTTAGGTGGAGGCATCACCGTATCACCTCTCAAACGATAGCGTTGATGGCGTAAACCAAGTTTCTCAAATATCAAGAACCGGAATTTAAGATTCGCATGATTACTGTTAGATGTTACAAAATTTTCGCTCTGATTTCATTTTTGAAAAAAGACAACTTTTCCAAGCAGATCAATCGCTTCAGTCTGAGAAAATTGGCTCTTTTTAACGTCAACAATTTGTGCTTCTATTGTATCCTGATGTAATAAGTTATTTATATAAATTGCTATATTAAATAAACAGCCCTATTAGGCACTGATAAATTATACATGAAAATTAAATGCTTATAAATGAAAGGAAAGTTTGTACAGAGAACACGATTTGCGCATCATAATTAAAATCAAAGAGCGTTACTGATGGCAATTGGTAATTCTTTGGTAACGGAGACAGCAATGACAATTATTGAGTCTGATACGCGCCTTTTGCCTATTTCTTCAGTATGCGTGCGGTTACGACTTTTAAGTCTATAAAGTTGCTTCGCTCAGAAATGAAGGCATAAGCGAGGAAATGAGCAATTAGAATAGAATCAGTTTTAAAATCTTGAAAGTTTTAAATAAACGCGCGGTCATAAGTCTGACTTTCCTCTCGCTTTCCTTAACGCATACAGTAAACGTACTTTAAACCCAAACTTCACTGTGTTAAAATGTTTGTCACTCAAATACATTTTATTCACTCAGAGTCTCTCATTGTACATACGTCATGTCGCAAGTTTCTAGAATATAGATGATTTCTTTCTATTCTGCAGAAGTTTGAGTGACCTTATCATTGAATTCCTACTAATTAAAGTTTTTTGAGGTTATTGTTGTTGATCAATTTTCCGACCAATTTTTCATTAATTTTTATCATCAACTTGATCACCTGTTGGAATTAATCTATACCAAGTAACCTCAATATCGGAGGCGCATTGCAAATCGTGGTTAGGCAACTTCTCTTGTGTGAAGGTATAGTGCCACCGCACAGGCATAGAGTGCCTTTTTTAAGAAGAATTCATGTACCATTATAGGAAACTTCTCGCACACCTAATAGAAGAAGGTGATTTTTTGGCGATAGAGGTGTCAATCACACTTTGACCTGCTATGCGCCTTCCACTGAGTGATTATGAGTGCAGATACAACTGTCGAGTATGTAAATTTGTTTCACTCAGAAATGAAGGCGCGTGCGAGGACATGAGCGCTTACATAGGAATACTGCCGTAGCCGGAACGTAAGACAGACTTAGAGATCCATCTGCAAAAACGGATATCTTGTTTACGGCGTTTCAAAATCTCTGCTCGTTTTATGTCATTAAAGAGGGACGGAAATACTCTATCGCTTGACATTTTTACAGATCATTCTTCACATAAAAATAGAAAATTATAGAAGGGGTGCATTTTCAAAAAAAACAAACAAAACAAAACAAAACAAAAAAAGAAAAAAAAGTCAGTAATTTGCCATTTACGAAATAAATCATTGCTTGAAGCTTGTAGGTAGCGTCGTAAACTGAGATATGCGTTTTTACAGTTTCACTGTCGGTATACGTCCAGCTCTATTTTCACGTCACGTGGTTATCAGCTCAATTCATACAAATAGATCAAGGTTCTGATAAGCAGAGCAGCTGATCTGTGTCAATTGTGAAGGCTTTAATTCTCTACAAGTGCCCGATCGATTTCAAAAACCAACATAAAAACCTAGCAGTCTGCGAGAAATCCGTCAACAAAAAGCCAGGAGTATAATTTTACACATAATGCCCGTAATCGTGAGTTTGTAATGACTTAACGCGTTGAATCTCCGCAACTTATACTAATAATATGTGTTACTTCTGTTACTTTTGGTTAGTGAAAAACAAACAATCGAAAATTTTATGTTGATTTTGGTACGGTTTGTGTTGAATTTAGCGCAGTAAACAATGGAGACACTCGAAAAATGCATTCCTCCAATTGCGACGTTGGTATTCACTCGTATTTTATTTTATTTCTTCATGAAAACCAGCTGATCTTTGCTCTTGAAATTGTGAACCGAAGGCTAAGGTTATTTTGTGTTTTACTTCCCGTATTAACCGAACTTTTGGGTTGAAATTTCTACCCGAGAGGTACAAAAGCAGGACTGCTCTTCGGGAGATTGCCGCCCTTAAAGAGCCAAAAGGATGATTTTGCAATTGCTGCTTCTTGTTATACTTCTTTCAGTAAGTCCAGCTTTCTTATGATGGTTCGATTCAGAGGTTTTTGGAAAAAAATATGTTGCTAAAAATCTTGACTTTGTGTGTCATTAAAATCTTGTATGTATAACCCCATAACCTGAAGTACATCTTTAAAAAGAAAACATTTTAATGCTCTACTTGTTTGCATTTGAGGATTACACGAATTTTGATATTATTTCCAAAATTTATTTGACAATAAAATCAGAATCTGTGAAAATCTGAACTTTAAGAAGTAAAAAATGATGAATATCAGCAGAAAAACAAAACTCCAATTTCTAACACATCTCTTAATACAGATAAAAATAGCAATCAAAAACTTGCTTTCAGAGATGAGCAAAGTTTCACCCAAGAAATTTAGAAACTAATAAAGGTCAAAGAATTTAGATTTCAGGTTGTGCCAAAATATAGCATAAATCATCATTTGCATAAAAAATAAGGTGTGTTTTAATAAAACCTGCAGGCAGAACTTATCCACTTAATTTTACTTTTGGCACAGGAAGCTTCAAATGCCGATGGAGAGCCCCCTGGATCTGCTATCTTTAAAGACTTCGCTCAGACACGCGCTTTCATAGACAAATCCCTACTAATCAAGTACATCCTAGATGGCCGTAGGCACATTTACATCGAGGCCCCTCCTGGTTTCGGCAAAACCACTAACCTTCAATTGGTTCAGGATTTCTTCACCATGGAGATCGACTCCTATGGATACGCCATCAATGCGGGAAAGCTCTTGAAAAAACCGACAAAATCTTTCAGGAAGTTCTGAAGAAGTATAGAGAGCGTCACGGAAACACCTCCACAGAACGCACAGCTTCCGAAAGCGACACCGAAGGCGCATCTGCCCACGAGAACGTTACGAAACCTATCAATTCTATCGGAGATCACCTGAAGAACTACGTGACCTTTTCGAAACCGCGCTTGAAAATACTGGAGGATTGGCCGGAGCTTTTCGAGTCCCAGTTTGCTCGGTATCCTGTTCTCATGGTAGACTTCGGAGTTCTTTCTACAGATTCTTTTCAGGATTACGAAAGCTCTTTTACAAAAATGGTTTCGCGGCTCTTCGAACAATGGACCACTAGACAAGGTACGAATCTTAGCATTCTGATACATGTTTCTTAACCAAAATTTTACGTAGAGCACGATACACACAAAGAAAATTACCGAAATCAACTCCTTACGAAGATATTTAATGATTCTTGATGCGTGAATTCAAACCACCCGCTCATGAAAACTCAATGCTCTACGTGATTCACATCGCATGCGAAACGTTATCATGACAGTCTCTGCGATATAAAAATCTGGCAACCTCGATCTTGACGCTTTGGCTCAGCTGTAGCAAATTGCTTATAGTTTGAAAAACACATGATGGGAAATGAACATTGCTCGATTGAGAAGCTTGCTGAAACCATTGTGGTGCGCGATTTGACTCACGTAGAGCTTTGAGTTTCTTGTGAGCGGGCAGTTCAAATTCCTCGTATCCAATGTGAAATAAAAACGTTGATTTCTTCCTTAGGAGTTGATTTCGGTAATTTTCGTTGCGCAAATCGTGTTCCGCGTGAAATTCTGGTTCGGAAACATGTATTAGAATGCTTAAATTCGTACCTTGTCTAGTGGTCCATTCAAATACTTGTTATTGAGCAAGAGGTTGACCAAACTCACCAAGGATGAATTTTTACTCTTCCGCGATGAGTCTAAAGAACTGAGTATAGATGAGGTATATGATAATTTTCCCTTATAATTAGTCCATTAATAGCACGACATACGCTTGAATCAAGCCTATTTGGAGAGAGCCAACAAGATGGTTGCATTACACCTACCAGAGTCAGAGTTTTTAAGAAGATAGAAGAAGGAACCTTATTTACATGCAGCAATGCAATTTTAAGGGTAAAAATGTACCATTAGGTGGGAGGGGTCAAAAGATAAATAATTCATGAAAACTGAAGTTCAGCTTATGGTCTTGTTTTTATTCATTACGAAATTAGGAGATGACGTTCTTCCTTAAAGATACGATAAAATGGCGCAAAAAATCCTCAGGACTGATATATTCGAAGACACCAATACCAGAAAAAGGTTTTCAATTAAGTTTGAAGAATTTTTCAAATGAAATGAGCTCACAGAAGAATTTCAAAAGTCCCCTTTGATGTAACCATTATTAGTATGGGTTCTTTCAATGAGCTTGGCGCAGCCATAATGCATCAAACGAGCCAAAAGGCAAAATGTGACAAATTCGTTGTACTTCTACACGACACTTGTTTTGCAGGTTGTGCTTGGAGGAGAAAAGTTGGTCCGTCTATTGTCAAATCATCATCAGCGAAAATCGATAGTTTTAGTCGATAATTTTGACATACCGATTCGCAAGGCACTTTTCGCCCAAAAACTTTATGATGAAAGTTTTACGAGGATCGTGAAGGATGTGTGTCGATTTGTCGAGTTGCTCATAAAAAGCGAGAATGTGTTCCGGACCGTAGTGACGGGCAGTCTCAGAATTAACATCACAGATGGATTGATGCATCTTCCCGTCTTCCAGGATGAATTTTTGCATCAGTGAGTTTACAGTTCTTTCAAAACTATCACTTTATGCCTGAAGTAATACCTAAGTTTTTATTCGTCAGAATTCTTCAGAGAAAATACAACATCGACGGTGAAACTACCAGACCACGTATCGCGGTTGTATTTAAAAATCTCCACTTATATCATTTTACTTATATTATACAATTCTTCTTTTATTTTTTTACGGAGACAGCTCGATATCATTCCTTGAAGTTTTCACAGAATTTTCTTCGCACAGAGTGGAAAAGTCGCGGAAGTTTTCAAGAGCAGACGTTGAGCAGTTTCCCTTTAAAAAATAAAGTATTATAAGAAGAAGTCTCCGACGACTTGTGGAACCGAGATAGGTGTTCTGGTAGCTTCACCGTATATATTGTTTTTTTGGGTCCACGTTAAAACGATGTTAACAAAAAATGGAATGCACAATATTGCATTCAAAACTGAATTAATACGTCCACCTTCGGATTTTGAGTTTTCATAGTCATATAATATGCGAATAAAACCTCATTATCTGGACTTGTGAGTAGTCATCAGGTGACACTTGCCATTTTTCTGGATCCTGAGAGCTACATTAAGGGCCTAAGATGGCTCAGCCAATTGCAAGTGGAACCTTATTCAATGGCCATACTCTGTCTATAAAGGTGCTCTATTCTTACCGTGCTTATTCTTTCACGAATACTTACATTTTCCTATGTTTGGTTATATAATCCCAGAACATTCCGACTCTTATTATTTTTTCCCCCTAGATATTACGGCCTGACAGAAGAGGATGTTTCTGAGCTTGCTTGGCGCTACTACAAAGAAAAACATATTCCCGATATCAGACTTTGGTACAGTGGTTACAGAGCAGGGCGGAAGGGTCATAATATTTACAACACACGCTCAACGTTGCGCTGCCTTACGTCGGGTCTGCTCAGACCGTATCAAAATGAGTCTATAAATTTTAAACCCATAAAACACCTGTTGAATTTTGAGAGGTTGGGCCGTGACATAGAGGACGCCTTTGATAATAAGACACGACTCCTTGTACGGCAAAAGATCCCACTGAGGCTGCTCGAGCAACTCCGACGATCAATATTTGAACCCGATCGAACTCCATTTGTTGTTCATCGGGACTTAATCCTGCAGATGCTTCTGGACCATGGCTTCTACACCGTTTTTGACGGAAACAGACTCAATATACCCAACTTCGAGACCAAGTTGGACATCAATAATCTGATCTTCGACCGAGCATACTACCTCACCAAACTAAATGTAACTAACCAAACCATTGATAACTTTGTTCAGGGCATTGAGCGACTCACTGGGGAGGAGGCGTCTATACGCAACTTCTCCTTAGCGGTCACAGAACTCTTCAAGTACAGCCTGCCGCGAGGAGCTCGGGAACTAGCACACACCTTGCTCACTCTAGCGGCAGACTCTGGAAAATTCGACCTGGTGCGCGGTCTGGAGGCCCCCGACCGGAAACGACAGGATGTCCTCGTGAAGCGATCCACGGAGGCCGGGATCGTGATCGGTATCACAACGGATCCGATTGACGACGATTTGCTGAGACCTGTTTTTATCCGAAGTTTCCAGTTGTTCCATCAAGACTGCAAGGCGAAGATTGCCATATTGTTGGGTTTGAAACCACGCGGACAGGTCGGGGATCTCGACGTACTGTATGCGTTCGAGAATCGTACCGTTGAGGACATGACTGAGAACCAACGTAAGGCACATGTTACCGAGGGTGCACCAACGAGACTACCAGAAAGTGTATAATCGACGAAGGCACCATATCATCCTTGCATTCAACGACCACCGCTGGGTAGAGATGAACCACCCAACTTACGCGTACACATACGTAATTTGAGTTGTTATAGGCACCAAAGACAGTTACTTGGCCGCATTTTCTCTTCATCGTATTGTTATGGTATCTCTCACTTGTGTGGAATATTAAAAAATTAGTTTGCGATGTCGGATTGTTTTTATATTGAAACTGGTCTTTAACGATACCAAGATACTAAGATCTTCCATGACATACGCAGTAATGAAAACATAATTTTCAACTTTGGTTGCAGAAATGTTGATTATTGTTGCCATTACTTGGAAAAAATATTCCGAAAAATGTATTTTTTGTCGACCTGCAATTTCTCGTCGTCGTCTCCGTGAAGTTTGTCCTATATTCACGATTTTACCGACCTCAACTGAAATGGACCATGAGTCAATTTTTTCAGCTCTGGAAAACGGAATGGCGGAAAATCATTTACCCGCCTATGGTCGAGGCGGGTCCACTGGGCATTTTGAGAGCCGAACAAATCTGTCGGCTTCTACACAAGCTTGTACACTGAGAAAAAACTATGGCTTATAAACCTATTAGAGGTAAATATGGAACACCACTAATAGTAGTACCTCTACATATAATAATAGCACATATACCTTAGTTATGGTCTCTGTACCTTAATTAGGTACAGAGACCTTAGTATGGTTCACAGACCGAGAATCATTAGTTTATTTACGACTATTATAGGTGTTCCATATTTACCACTAATAGGTTTATAAACCATAGCTTTTTCTCAGTGTACAACATTTACTCCTTGTGTTTTTAGGAGAAGCTCCTGAGCCAATTCGAGATTTGCCTCTTCTATGATGATTTTCTCGTGATGCTTGTTTATAATCGTACCGGCTGTTTTGTACAATTCACCCAAATGGATCAAATGTATGTATGGTACGATGCTGTCCAAAAACTTTAGAGTGGACTTTATGTATCCATTCCGGACCCATACAATCCACCGAGTCTTCGTAACGAGTCGAGATTCGTTTGTATCCTCTGTGGAAAATTGCCTCTCCCTCTGCCCGAGAAGATGCGGCATTCTAGTCTCAAATCCGCACTGCTCAAGGATTGGAATTCCATCACGGTAGCCACGATCTACGATGCATTAATATCTCACAATACCACCGTCTGCAAACCATTCTAACATCTTTTAGTTCTGATTCGTGGTTAGATATTGCTACATCATAATTTCAGCTATCAGCAAACAGAGGCTCTAGAATAGATAGAGTGTAACCGTCTGTGCCGACTATGAGAGTCGGCTTGATCAGATGCCTTTTCTTATGATGAGAAAACGTTTGACGTGAAACTAGAAAGTTTGAGCTTTTATCGATATAAGTAGAAGTTCCATCGACATTAACAATCGCTCTCAGGGTTTCGGAGGTTGGATTATAAAGCTTATCGTGGAAATCCGTTACATGCTCCTGAATATTAGTTTCGCAATTAATAGATCTAAATCCTATATTTTGCGGGACAAACTTAGACATCAGCGAATTTTGAACAAAATTGATGGCAAAGGCGGTGGTTTTTTTAAGTTTTAATGCGCGCAATTGGGCATCGTATCCTACGCGTCATTTACCTTTGGAAAAGTGCATTCGCGTGTTCGGTCAAAATTCATTCATGATTTAGTGATCCGATAGGAGAAGAAATAAGTGACTCTACAAGTCTGTTTCACATATTTTGACACACTCAACTCGAACTGAGGAGACATTGATCAATGCGGTAAAATATGCAAGAGAGATTTACATACCTTAGGTCGGGGTTGCAGCTCACAGCACAGGATTCTGGAAAAAGAAAAAAAGAAACTCGTGATTAAATGGAATAATACAATCTAGAGGAAGGCTAGAGGAGAGATATGTACTTCTGTGGGCAAATAGTCAGTAATTCTATCTTACATTGATATTCTAAGGGTGTTCCTGATTCTTGAATATTTATTAATCCTGATGGTTAGATAAGTAAAACCTTTTGATCACCATTCGAGATTTGCTACAGCGTTTTTAGCACATGGATCGGCCTTAGAGCTGATCCCTGATTTTTGTGTGATACCGCATCATATACCTACTCTGGTAACCGAATAAGAACGCGCTCGATTTTTTCATTTGACGATGTGAGCATAATGCCTACATTACAAAACGTCAGATGTTGTGGCAGGTTAATAGCTAAGAGGTCCTTCATTTCCGTGTTATACCACATCACATACCTCTTCCGGAGACCGAATAAGAAAGCGCTTGATTTCCACTTTCCACAACGTTAGGTAAGAAAACTCCATGATCCAATGCGAGTTTCCCCGGCCGAGAATTCGCAGTTCAGAATTTGTAGTAGTTTTTCTAAGGCTATTTTCGCGCCTAAGGAAATTTTTTATCGTTCTATCAGAGAAAGTTAAAATGAAGCAAATACAACTGGTCAGAAAACAACAAAAAATCCATGCTCTCGTCAACTCTCGTGTCAGTTTTTGTTGGCTGAGAATCTAGAGGTTGGAATTTTGAGGGTTTTTCCTGCGCATTAAGAAATTTAGATTTAATTTTAAATTATGTTAAAAGTTACCTGGCTAAAGTGTCTACGCATTGCTCGCATCAGTAGAGATTCCAAATATTTGGTTCTGATGGAAAGTAACAAGTATATGTAGTTTTGTTGGAAGTACACTAGCTTTCGAATTATTTAGGGGTGCAGAAAGTTTTTATTGTCTGTTTTCACCGGCAGATCGAGCACACTCTGCACGTCTGCACTGCCGCGCTAAGGAAAAACGCCGTTTGAACATTCGAATTTTGCCGAATTTCTTTTCGGAAAGCATTTATTTTAAAAGAAAGTTATTGATATAATAGATACTGGGGGGCTATGCCCCCTGGCCGCTTACCCCTGAAGGCGCTCCGCGCCATCAAGAGGCTGCTTCGCGGCCCTTTTTTATAGCCACAGCTTAAGTGAAATTAATATTTTTATGGTAAAATTTGTTTACAAATCCCGGCAAAAAACTTTCATGACGGAGGTAGTAAAAGCCTAATAGACTATCGATGCTGTATAATATTTTCGTTGTTTTTTTTTTTTTATTCATTGATATTTGTAATTTTTCAATTTTTTTTCGTTTCCAATATTTATCATTGCGTCTTCCTCTTTTAGCTTCTTATCAATGTTGATTTTATTTTTCCCCTGAAAAAATACGATATGAGATATATTTTACTTTTTAGAACGAAATTATTTTTGTTATTGATAATTTTTGATAACATAGAAGAAAACATTTGAAGTCAAAAGAATGCGTTTCGCAATGATTGGTTAATGAATCATTGCAGTAAAACAACGTAAGATGATTTAGAGGTCGTAAAAATTGTAAGCAGGTGTCAGGATTCGGACCTACGTTTCGGAACCATGTGGAAGTGCAGCTGACGCCTTTTTAGGGCAGATTTTTTGATTCGTTCTTTGATTTTAACAATGATGAACAAATCGTGTACAAATTGTCCTTTCATTTATATGCATTTAGTTTTCATTTATAATTTATCAGAGCCTAAATAGGGCTGTTTATTTTAGAGAACAATTTATAAATATTTTTATGATACAATAGGAGCACAAACTGTTGACGTTGAAAAGCGCTAAATTCTTAGACTGAAGCGATTCATCTGCTGAAAAAGTTGTCTTTTTTAAAAAAAATTAGAGCGGAGATTGTTTAATTTCATCTAAAAATAATCATGCTAACTTTAAGTTCCTGTCATCAATATTTGAAAAACGTAGTTTACGTCACGTCATCAACTCTATTGTTTAAATCACTTGGTAAACGTAATTTACATCGAAACTTTCATGTATTAATGTGTTCGCGACTCAAATATATTTGTATCCATTCAGAGTCTCTAATCTTTGTAGATACCTCATGTAACGTTTCCTAAATATATTAATTTATTTTCATTCTCGAGAAGTTCGCGTGACCTCTTTATTCACTTCCTCCAAATTGAAGATCAAATTAATTTGGTGGTCAGTGCGTCCGAATTGAGGTTGATGGGTGCTGAGATTGAATCCCGGTAGTAGCGACAAATTTTCGCGGAACTGGCGAATAGATCTGCAGTGACAGATTCTAATCGGCTTTAATCCCTGAAAATTTGAAAGCCTATAGCCTGGACGTACGAAGCCTGCGATGATGTCCACAGACACGATACAAAATCTCTAGATGGCCATAGGTTCCAAATCGGGACAAAACCGATGAATCAGCGACAAAGAAAAATGAGGTTACCGTTTTTGATCAATTTTCCGAGTAATTCTTCCTTAATTTTTACAATCAACTTGATCGCCTGTTGGATTACAATAACAAATAGCCTGACTCTGGGAAGCGCCTTCGAAATCGTAGCTAGGCAACTTCTCTTGTGTCAGGGTATTGCATCGCGAAGGCAATGAGTGTCTTTTTGAAGGCGATTTCATGAATCATTGGCAACTTCTCGCATGCCATGCCTCCAGGTAACCTTAAACTGTCAATCTAGGAATATGCGCATCCGAGAGGAGGGGAAGGGTGTAGGGGGCGCACACGTCCTCCTTCGCCCTAAAAAAATACGAAGAAAAAGGAGAGAACGGAGGAAAAAAGAAGGAAAGACCCATACGTTTGGTACTCATCCGCGACGAACTTGCAGATTTAAGCCCAAACTTCAGATTCTTTAAAAATTCATAAATTTTCTGGGGCAGGCCCTTGGATCCCCCTTCTCCGTTTGAAGTGCCTACGTCCGCCTATGAGTCTATGATATCTCTTTTCGCTGTTGACATTAAAACCGCTTATTGTATCTTATTATATTTGGCATAATTAGGACTGTTGCAATTTTAAGATTATACTCTACTCTGTGCGTATAGCTCCAAAATAAAAACCATCCTCTAGGATTCCTCGCTCTACCCTAGTTTCTCTCCTCGGAAAAATTGCATCCATCATTATTATTCGCGCAAGTAAGAGAAAGCTTTATGCTCACAAATTGAAACAGGTTCTTGATGTGGACGATTTTCTTCTTCCTCATGAAAAATAGCCATTAAATGGTGAGTTGCACGAAAAAAGTTTATCGCTGAATCTTAGAGTGCTTAATGATCCACTTTCGCAGTATTTTCTACAGAAAAATAGATTTAAAAAGGGGGTAATCAGCCGCCTTGTGACGTCATAACGCGGTTTTACGAATGTAAGACATTTACGTCAGAGGGTATAGATATAGGGTGTTCAAAAATTTTTGCGTACGAAATAAATTATTACAAGAGGTCTGTAGCGTCGTAAATTGAGATATGCGTTTTTGCAATTTCACTGTCTAGGTATTTGAACCCATGCTCTATTTTTACGTCAAGATGTTATCAGCTCAATTCATATGCAAGAATCTAGGTTGTGATAAGCAGAAGCAACTGTTCTGTGTCAATAGTGAGGGCTATAATTCTCAACAAATGTGGTTCTATTTCAATAAACAACATGAAAACCTAGTAGTATGCCAGAAAATCAGTCTAAAAAAATCCATAGGTATCATTTTACAAATTAAGCCCCTAAACGTGAGTTTGTGATGACTTGGCGCGTTGATTTACCAAACTTAGGTGTGAAAGCAGGACCGTTTTTGGGAGTTTGACGCCCTTCAAGAGCCGAAAGGATGATTTTGATATTGCAGCTTCTTGTTTTATTTATTTCAGTAAGTTCAGCTTTCTCATTACAGTTTCATCCAGAGGTTTTTGATTGAGAAAGATACTGCTAAAAATCTCGAGTTGGGTGTAATTTAGAAATCTCATATTACCTCATAAACTGAACTACATTTGGCATAACGACATTTTTTATTGTTCTACTTAAATACATATAATCCGTATTTTGAAAAGTTTATTGCACTTTTTTTGCATTTAATTATTTAACGAATTTTTACATTATTTCAAAACTTCATTTGACAGCAAAAAAAGAAGAAGAAAAATAATTTGTGTACTTCCGAACTTTTGAGACAGAAAAAAAAATATAAACGTCAGCAGAAAAAGAAATCTCCAATTTTTAAGACTCCTCCTAATAAAGACAGAAACACCTTTCACAGCTAAGCAAAGCTACACACACGAAAATTATGAGGATTTAAGAGGGAAAGTTCATATTTAAGGTTGTACCAAGGTATAGCATGAATAATCATCTGCATGAACTATCAGTAGATCTTACCCACTGAATTGCACTTTTTGTACAGGAAGTTTCAAATACCGATGGAGAATCTGACACACTTAAAAACCTCGCTCAGACACGCAGTTTCATAGACAAATCCCTACTAATCAAGTACATTCTAGACAACCATAGGCACATCTACATCGAGGCCCCTCCTGGTTTCGGCAAAACCACTAACCTTCAATTGGTTCAGGATTTCTTCACCATGGAGATCGACTCCTATGGATACGCCATCAAAGCGGCAAAGCTCTTGAAAACCGACAAAATCTTTCAGGACGTTCTGCAGAAGTATAGAGAGCGTCACGGAAACACCTCCAGAGAACGCACAGCTTCCGAAAACGACACAAAAGGTGAATCCGCCCCTATGAATATCACGAAACCTGTCAATGCTATCGCAGACCACCTGAAGAACTACGTGACCTTTTCGAAGCCGCGCTTGAAAATACTGGAGGAATGGCCGGAGCTTTTCGAGTCCCAGTTTGCTCGGTACCCTGTCCTCATGGTAGACTTCGGAATTCTATCGACAGATTCTTATCAGGACTACGAAAGCTCTTTTACGATTATGGTTTCGCGACTCTTTGAACAATTTAACTACCTATTATTGAGCAAGAGGCTAACCAAGCTTACCAAGGATGAATTTTTACTCTTCCGGGATGGTTATAAAGAACTTAGTATAGGTGAGGTACGTATGCTGATTTCCTAAGCACGGCTATAAACTAAACGGAGTCGACAGTTTAACTTGTTTCAAAAGTTAGATAATTCATATGTTTTACTCTTTTAATTAATCCGTTAATAGCACGACATACACTCTTAAACTAACACCTATTTTGAGAAAGACCAAAAGATCGACCAAAAGATCATTGCAGTATGCCTACACTGAGAAAAAACTATGGTTTATAAACCTATTAGAGGTAAATATGGAACACCTATAATAGTCGTAAATAAACTAATGATTCTCGGTCTGTGAACCATACTAAGGTCTCTGTACCTAATTAAGGTACACGTACCATAACTAAGGTATATGTGCTATTATTATATGTAGAGGTACTACTATTAGTGGTGTTCCATATTTACCTCTAATAGGTTTATAAGCCATAGTGTTTTCTCAGTGTACCATAGCCAGACTGTATAATGAGATAGTGGGGGGAACTTATTCAAGCAATCCGATTTCGAGGGTAAAAACATTTTATTACATGGAAGGGGTCAAAAGACAAGCATTATGAAAACTGCAGTTCAGCTTATGGTCTTGTTAAATTGATTGATTACGAAATTGAAAGTTCGCTCTCTTCCTTTAAGTTACGATAAAATAGCACAAAAAATCCTTCGCGCTAATTTTAAAAAAAAGAACATCTCCAAAAGGCACATTAATACTAGAAAAAGGTTATCATTTAAGTTTGAAGAATTTTTCAAATAAATTGAGCTTATAAAAGAATTTCAAAAGGCCGCGTTTGACACATCCATTAATGGTATAGGTTCTCTCGATGAGCTTGACGCAGTCATATCAGATCAAAGAAACCTAACAGCAACGTGTAACTTCATCGCATTTAACTACACGACACTTATTTTGCAGGTTGCGCTCGGGGGAGAAAAGCTGGTCCATCAATTGTCTTATCATCATCAGCAAAAAGCGATAGTTTTAGTCGACAATTTTGACTTACCAATTCGTAAGGCTCTTTTTGCTCAACATCTTGACGAAGAAAGTTTTACGAGGATTGTGGAGAATGTGTGTCGATTTGTCAAGTTGCTTGTAAAAAGCGAGGATGTTTTCCGGACCATAGTGACGGGCAGTCTCAGAATCGACATCACAGATGGATTGATGCACCTTCCCGTCTTCGAGGATGAATTTTTGCATCAGTGAGTTTACAATTCTATCAAAAACATTATTTTATGCTGGAAGTAATTTCGAAGTTTTTATTCGTCGGTATTCTTCAAGGAAAATACATGATTAGTTTTCCTTCTTTTTGGTCTAAAAAGCAGGCGTATTTCCAGTTACCTAATTTACCGACTGGCTACTAGGCAAAGTTAGCAACACACTGTGGAATTTCATGTCAAATGATTGAGCAGGATTATAGTCACAAAAGTTTCAATTATATTTTCGGTACTGTTATAGGATTCATAGGCTGTGCTAGACCTTCATGTTTGAAGATGCCACAGTTGTTCTACCTAAAGNAATTTTCAATTTTTTCCTTGCCAGAAATTCAAATTTGATGCGGGAAATCAATTTCGTTGAAGGCAACATAACTGCAAACCTAATAATAGGTTTCCGGTCTTCTAAGTTTGGAACCTTGTAAAAATCTATCATAGAACTGCTGTCTAATTCATAAACGGCTCAACTCAAATACCTACGGAAGACTAATTTCAGAATAAATGACTCTTCGTTGTAGAAATGAAATTTAAAAATGAATGAAAATTGTCTTAAATCGGACACTAAACCGTGATATTATGATTTTTTTAGAAATGCTTTTGTATTTCTACAGTAACGCTTCTCTCAGAAAACAATGTGTAGCATAAATCTCCGTTTGGAATAATAATCTCACGGTAAAAAACGGTATACAATTTTTGTTAAAGACGCGATCAGCAAGAATTCTGATGAGGATAGTGTGTATAAATTTCCAGTATGGTGCTAATTGCCAGTTGCCAGTGTGTGTATAATTTTCAGTGTGAGTGTTACACATGTTCATAAAATTTCCAAGGCCGCAAACTGAGAGAGACATTTTTGCCCCGTCCGCGGACGAGCCACACTCGTTCCCCAGTCTGCAAACTGGCGAATGTTGAGTGCACGCACTGGCCAGTCGAAAGTCTAAAAATTATGCCAAAGGGACCATTCGTCCATTCTGAATGCAATCTATACGCTAACCTACGAATGCCTTAAAACACTGAGCTGACAATGAGTTAATTGCGGGCGCCTTGATGCAAGTATTCGTGTTCCTCGAATATGCATGTTGCCGATTCGAAAATTGAAGGCGCTCCCACGTTTCTCACTTCTTTAGCAATGCACGGGACTTGTCAATTGTAGCAACCGAATGAGAGCGTACCTACATAGGGACATTATTGCCAGTTGGTGGCATGAGGCCAAAGCCAGACTAGTATACATACGACCTAAAGCCAATAATTCGGTTAGTATATCTCGACCTACGAATATTACTCCGACTTGCTTGTTAAGAAATTTATGAGTATACCGTAAAAGTGCGCGGTTGAATTGATTGAAGCGAACCTGCAATCTAGCATATTTGTATAATATACAAGCTTTCAAAATTTCTAAGATCATCACGTGTAGTATTCTCACCGTTCCATCAAAAGTTATATTTTTCCGTGTTGGTTCATAAAATTGTCTCGGAGCACTACAAAACTTTTTATTCTTTTTTCCCCCAGGTATTACGGCCTGACAGAAGATGATGTATATGAGCTTGCTCGGCGTTTCAACAAAGAAAAACACATTGCCGAGGTCAGAACTTGGTACGGTGGTTACAGATCAGAGCGTAAGGGTCATAATATCTACAACACACGCTCAACGTTGAGCTACTTTGAAACGGGTCAACTTAAACCGTACCGAAATGAGTCCATACATTTTAAAACTATGAAAAACCTCTTAAAGTTTGAGAGGTTGGGCCGTGAAATAGAGGATGCCTTCGATAATAAGACACGACTCCTCATCCGGCAAAAGATCCCGCTGAGGGCTCTTGAGCAACTCCGACGATCGATTTTTGAACTCAATCAAACTTCATCCGTTGTTCATCGGGATTTGATCCTGCAAATCCTCCTCGACCATGGCTTTTACACCGTTTTTGACGGAAACAGACTCAGTGTGCCGAACTTCGAGACCAAGTTGGACATCAATAATCTGATCTTCGACCGAGCATACTACATCACTAAACTAAACATAACTGACCAAACCATCGATGACTTTGTTCGGAGCATCGAGCGAATCACTGGCGAGGAGGCGTCTCTCCACAACTTCTCCGTCGCGGTCACGGAACTCTTTAAGTACCGCCTGCCGCGAGGAACTCGGGAACTAGCGCACACCTTGCTCACTCTAGCGGCAGACGATAGCAAGTTCAGCGTACAGAGTGGTCGGGAAACGCTGGAAAGCGACCGGCAAGACGTCCTCGTGAAGCGATCCACGGAAATGGGAATCGTCATCGGGATCCTGACTGGGTCGGTTACCGATGATGCGCTGAAACCTGTTTTCAACAGGTGTTTACAAGTGTTCCCAGAGTGTAAATCGAGGGTTGCGATCTTGTTGGGATTAAAATCGCGAGGGTCGCTTGGGGATCTTGAAGTTTTGTACGCGTTTGACAATCGCACTCGTATAGACACTGGACAACAATGAGTGAGAGCCGGCAGCCGGGATCGTGATTGGGATAACAACGGATCCATTCGTCATTCATTGGGCTGACGAATGGAGATGTTGCATGTGTGAGGAATTTGCGATTTGGCTGTTGATTCTTGTGTAAAAGTTCGCGAGAAACACGATGGTGCCACTGGTTTTCTCTAAAATCAACTCCCAAGCTCAAAAAAGCTCTCAAGTTGAGGCCAAAATGGAGGGGATATCCCACGCTACACTGGGAAAAAAAAAACACATTGGATCAAGAGTCCAGACTCTTGAAAACATTGACAAGAAAAAGGAGAGTCCAGACTCTTGAAAACATTGACAAGAAAAAGGACTCTTGATTCAATCAGATTTAAGCTTAAATCAAAAAGAAATCCGCTCAAATTAAGAGGCTTGGTTCTTGATTTAAGCTTAAATCTGATTGAATCATGAGTATTTTTTCTTGTCGATGTTTTTAAGAGTCTGGACTCTAGATCCAATGTGTTTTTTTTTTTTTCCAGTGTATCCTGAGAGTCCACCTCTACATCAAGACAAACTCTCCATGCAAAGATAGGGAGCTAATACATTAGCAGGGTCGCCGTGTTTTCAGTTTTGGAGTCCCCAAATAAAGTGGCAGCCCTGTCAATGTATTTGCTCCCTATCTTTGCATGGAGAGTTCGTCTTGATATAGAGGTGGACTCACAGGATAGCGTGGGATATCTCCTCCATTTTGGTTTCAACTTGAGAGCTTTTTTTGAGCTTGGGAGTAGATTTCAGAGAGAACCAGTGGCACAATCGTGTTTCTCGCGAACTTTTACATGAGAATCAGTAGTCAAATCGCAAATTCCTCACACATGCCACATCTCCATTGCCGAGACCTGTTTGTATCCGAAGTATCCAGTTGTTCCAAGACTGCAAGGCGAAGATTGCCATTCTGTTGGGATTACAGCAAGATCGGGGATCCCAAAGTTCTATATGCGCTCGAGAATCGGACCATTAAGGACATGAGATAGAACCATCAGAAGGTACGTTGATAAGAAGAAAGTTAATCGACCGAGACACCACATCATGGCTGCATTTAACGACCACTTCCGGGTAGAGAAGAATCACCCAACTTACGCGCACGGATAAGTAATTTGATTTGAGTTGATTGTAGGCACAAAAGACAGTAACTTGCCCTTATTTTCTCCTCATCGTATTGATATTGTATCTATCACTGGCGTGGAATATTCCGACCATTTTTTGCGGTGTTGGATTGTTCTGGTATTTAAATTGGCCTTAAACCATGCTGATGATGAAAGACAATTTTGAACCTTGGTTGAAGAGGTTTTGATAATTATTGTTGCCATTACTTGGAAAAAATACTCCAAAAATGTATTTTTTCGGTTCCAATGCAATGGGCGCTGGAATGCTGAAACGCGAGCCTAAAACCAAAAAATTAATCCATGGGACAGTAAGGCTATATGAAAGCTAGTCATTTTCCGAAATATTTGATGTCGCGTGAGGTCGTGGCGTATTAAAGTCTGGTGAAAACTCGCACTCGCCAAAAACCAGGCTCACTAATGTTACGGTTGACTTGCAATTCCTCGTCGTCATCTATTGGAAGTTTGTCCTGGATGTCCGATCGTGCCAACCTCAACTGAAATGGACCACGAGTCAGTTTTTTCAGCCCTGGAAAACTGAATTGCGGAAAATCATTTATCTGTCAATAGTCGAGGCGGGTCCACTGGGCATTTTAAGAGCACGATCTTTCAGCTTCTGCACGAGCTTGCACAACATTTACTTCTTGTGCTTCTAAGAAAAGCTCCTGAGCCAATTTAGGATTTGCCTCTTTCACGATGATTTTCTCGTGATTACTTGTTTATAATCGCACCGGGTATTTTGTATAATTCACCCAAATGGACCGAATGCTGTATCGGTATAATTTTAACCAAAAACTTGAAAAGGGACTATATATGTCCATTCCGGACCTCTACAATCCACCGGGTCTTCGTGACGAGTCGAGATTTTTTGGCATCGTCTGTGGAAAATTGCCTCTCTTCCTGCCCGAAAAGATTTGGCATTCAAAACTCAAATCCGCACTGCTCAAGAAATGGAATTACATCGCGGTGGCTACGATCTACGATAAATACATCGCGGTGGCCACGATCTACGATAAATACATCGCGATGGCCACGATCTACGATAAATACATCGCGATGGCCATACGATCTACGATGAATATATCACCGTCTGCAACCCATTCCAACATCTCTTGGCCCGGTTCTAATTCGCGATTTAATATTGCAGCATTGTTATTCCGGCTATCAGCAAAGTGAGGCTCTAGAATAGATGGGATGGACCGATCTGTGCCGACTATGAGAGTCGACTTGATCAGATGCCTTTTCTCATGATGAGAAAACGTTTGACGCGAAAATAGAAAGTTTGAGCTTTTATCGATATAAGTATAAGTTCCATCGACATAAACAATCGCTCTCAGGGTTTCCGCGGTTGGATTATAAAGCTTGGACTATGAGAGTCGGCTTGATCAGATGCCTTTTCTCATGATGAGAAAACGTTGGACGTGAAACTAGAAAGTTTGAGCTTTTATCGATATAAGTATAAGTACCCATCGACATAAACAATCGCTCTCCGGGCTTCCGGGGTTGGATTATAAAGCTTGGACTATGAGAGTCGGCTTGATCAGATGCTTTTTTTATGACGAGAAAACGTTTGACGTGAAACTAGAAAGTTTGAACTTTTATCGATATAAGTATAGATTCCATCGACATAACTAATCGCTCTCCGGGTTTCCGGGGTTGAATTATAAAGCTTGGTGTGGAAATCCGATACATGCTCCTGAATATAAGTTTAGCGTTGAATAGCTCCAAATCCTATATTCTCTTGGAGAAATATAAAAATGAGCGACTTTCTCACGATATTTATGTATGAACAGACATTCTGTCTCGATGATTAGTCAAAAATACTTTCAGTAAATCATCAGGCAAGCCCTATCTTGATTTACATGAAAACAGAAGAATATCTTTCTGCCAAATAGGGTCAAGAAGCGAAAAAATTTCTTCAAACCGTTGTTTGCTGACAGACATTAGCACAGTAAAGTTCTTGGTTGACATACTTTCATAGTCTTCCAGATAAGACACTACTGAGTTTGTCGCAGCGTTTTGGAGACCTTGTAAGAAAGATGAAAACTCCTCTCCCGGTATGACGAAGGGACGATAGACATTCTTTAATTCTGTCGCAAATTGTGACATTATCAAATCAGCCTCATCCAGGTAGGCTTGGCATTATCTGTATCCGGGGGGGGGGGGGGGGGGTGAAAATATTTAGAGCTACAAATATATTGACTCTGTGTAATAACTCAATGCGTGTATTATACATATACTCCTTAAGTTCCTCAAATCAAACCGTGTTTCAAAGGTGAACTGTTGTTTGTTTGCACTGTACATATAATAACATGAATGAGATTCGATTCCTTAAAGGGGTGGGTGCAAAATCGACAAAATTTCCCCCTCATGGATGTTGACCAAATTTCAGTATGTCATTCCTCACTATGGGATACGCCTTTTCCCAAAATTTCACGGCCTGAAACGAATTTCTCTCCGCGTAGCAGCGTTGCCAAGTTGAAAACCGTCGAGTTCCATATCTTTTGAACGAAAAGAGATATTGAGATGCGGTTTGCGCTAAAATTCTCCAAAAATTGCGTTCTTTCGANCGAATCAATTTTCAAGTTAAGGGAGTTGCCTGTGACTAAGAGTGTCGGCCACCCGTTTGTTATCGGGACTTTAGTAGGACGTCATTTTCCTCGACCGGGGGTGGCTACCGCCACTCTTGACTACAGGAAAACTGTGCCGCTCTTTGATTGGTCAACGAGTTTTTAGGCTTCATGATGCTCTTACGGCCGTAAATAAACAAACAAGATGGCGGCTCACCGTGGCATTGATAGGAAGCTAAAGAAAAAAATGTCAATTACACGGCAGTAACAATTTAAATTAGCATATCTACGAATAACACATGAAAAAAACACGAACACACTGTTAAATCGCCTTTCGCCTTTATCACAGGAGGATGTAAGCTGTGCATAACCTCCAACTTGCTTGCTGATAGCAGCCATCTTGTTTGTTTATTTACGGTCGTAAGAACATCGTGTCAGCCTATCTTCACGCGACCAATGAAATTCCGGCACAGAAATGGCCATACTCTGTCTATAAAGGTGCTCTAGTCGACCATACAATTAAATGCTTTTCAGGGCTCGTCCCGATGTGCAGTTATGCCCTTTTGTCAGCCGGGTGACGAATTAATCGTCTGAAAACCGCGAAGCGAACCATTGCAAAGCCGACAGGGCGGTTTTCAACGCCTCTGACGGCCGATAAGAATCAGAACAGGTGGGTTGTGGGTTCATCACGCAACCGCTCTGCCCTATAACTTTCGCCTAACTCCGAAATTCTCAGGGAGAAAATGAGGGTATATTTTAGCACGTTCGACTGGAGTAGTTTCCAACTAGTTGCGTTGCACTAGTCAGTGGTCACCTACAAGACCGTGGTTTTTTTAAATACGCGCACTAGGCGAGCGTAAGTTGAGCGCGTTTTTATGTGTCCATTGTACGAGGTATGATCCATAAGAAACCGAACTATGGCCATTGTGAGCCAACGGATGATCGGATCGACGTTTTTTGGGGTTTATCTGATTGCTGATAAACTGACGAACACGTTGGTTTTTACGGATTTCAATTATCTTCACTAATTCGGATTTTACAGCCGTTTGATTCAGGTGTGCTCAAGTGGGTGTTGTGATTTTGAGAAATGCGTGAGCTTTTAGAACAACGGTGTAACATAAAATTTTGTTCTAAGTTGGGTAAAATGTTTTCCGAAACTTTTGCACTGTTAACGAGAGTTTATGGCATTTGAGCGGTCCAGCAGCTGTTGGCAGTTGAAATCGCGCTTTTTTTTTGCGCTCGGGTTAACAACTTGGGAATCCACTTCGCAGAAACTCTACGCATGTTCAAATTTTGGGTTAAAATTCTCTGAACGGACCCAAAAGAAATATTCAGTCCCTCTGAAAGCTCACGAATGGTTAAACGGCCGTCGGTTTGCACTTTTTCGCGAACTTGGTTCACGTGAATCTCGTCAGTTGACGTCCTGGGCTTGACTCCATGAACTTCATCTTCCACCGATTCCTGACCGTTTTTAAATCTCTTAAACCATTCGTAACACTGAGTCCGACTTAAACACTTATCACCATAAACTCTCGTTAACAGTGCAAAAGTTTCGGAAAAGTTCTACCCAACTTAGAACAAAATTTAATGTTACACCGTTGTTCTAAAAGCTCACGCATTTCTCAAAATCGCAACACGCACTTGAACACGCCTAAATCAAACGGCTGTAAAATCCGAACTAGTTAAGATAATTGAAATCCGTAAAAACCAACGTGTTTGTCAGTTTATCAGCAATCAGATAAACCCAAGAAAACGTCGATTTAATCATCCGTTGGCCTACAATGGCCAAAGTTCGGTTTCTAATGGATTATACATCGTATTCTACGCGTAATTTTCCTTTGAAAAGTTAACTCGCGGGTCAAAATTCATTCGTGATTTAGTGATCCGATAGGAGAAGAAATAAGAGACTCGATGAGTCTGTTTCAGGTATTTTGACACACTGAAATCGAACCGAGGGGACATTGATCAATGCATGCGGTAAAATATGCAAGAAAGATTCACATACCTTGCGTCGGGGTTGCAGGTTGCAGCTCACAGCGCAGGTTTCTGAAAATAGAAAATAGTAAACCTGATTATTGAAGATGAAATACTATCCTGATGGGTGGACAAGTAAAACATTTTGATCCAAACTCGTGATTGGCTACAGAGTTTTTAGCACATGGTCAGCATTGACCTCAAAACTGATCCCTGATTTTCGAGTGATGCCACATCACATACCAACTCTGGTAACCCCGAATAAGAGCGCGCTTGATTTCCAAATTTAAGGTGATTCGATGGACGCCATGTTTTGTGTCAGAACAACATGCGATATATCGCAACAATTGTTCCATTTTTTCAGCTACGTGTAATTTTTCTCAAATTTTGAGATCGCAATTCTGTTGTCAAGAGATCAAAGAATTCACTTACCGATTTTTACAAACAAATTCA
>NW_017566817.1:519470-540289 GCF_001854935.1 Bemisia tabaci | reverse complement strand
GAGTTGGGTTTCGATATCAGTATCGAATGCGATAATTTTCCTCTGAAAAAACCACGAATTTAATACGTTGAATTTCTTTGTCAAAATCGGTAATTGAATTCTTTAGTCTCCTGATAACAGAATTGCGATGTCAAAATTGGAAAAAAATTACAAGTGGCTGAAAAAATGGAACCAATCGTTGCGATATATCGCACGTCGTTCTGACACAAAATATGGCGTCCATCGATTCACCTTGATGATGTGAGCATAATCCCTACATTAAAAAACGTCAACTATTTGTGGAAGGTAAAAAAGCTAAGATTTTCCTTCATTTTCATGTGATACCACATCACATACCTCCTCCGGCCACCGATGAAGAGCAGGCTTGATTTCCACATTCGACGATGTGAGCATAATGCATACATTTAAAAACGTCAGTTATTTGTGGCAGGTGAAAAGCTAAGATTTTCCCTTCATTTTCGTGTGATACCACATCACATACCTACTCTGGAGTTCGAATACTTGCACAATTGATTTCCTCTATTGAACGATGCGAGCGGCTAGCCCAATGCCTGCATTCATTAACGTTAGAAATCGGAAAATCCATGGTACCACGCGAGTTTCCCCGGCCGAGAATATGGAGCTCAGAATTTGCGGTAGTTTTTCTAAGCATATTTCCGCGCCTGAAGAAATTTTTGATCGCTTAATCAGAGAATGTTAAAATGAAGTAAATGCAACTGGTCAGAAAACAACGAAAAATCCGTGCTCTCGTATAAAGTTTTCCTGGCTGAGAATCTGGAGCTCGGAATTCGGAGGGCTTTTTCCGCGTAAGTGGAAATTTAAAATTTCATTTTGAATTATATTAAAAGTTACCTGGCAAAAATGCTACACATTGCTGGCATCGATCAGTAGAGGTTCCAAATATTTGGTTCTGATTGAGAGTAATATAGTAGTAGCTTTCGAATGATTTAGTGGTGCAGAAAGTTTTCAGTGTCCACTTTTATCGGCAGGTAGAGCATAATCTGCACGCCTACACTGCCGCGTTAAGGAAAAACGCCGTACGAACAATCGAATGTTACCAAATTTCCTTTCGGAAAATATTTATTTTTAAAGAAAGTTTAGACATTTTTCAATTAAAATGGTTAGACTAGGTATTCGTCGTCTCCCGGACGAAAGAACGTAACTCCATTCCAAGGTTGCAAAATTGACTCAAAACAATTCAATATTCAACAAGAATTGACCTGTGCAATTTTCGTGGAAAATTAGTCTGATTTTCGCATAAAATCAGAGGAAAAATCGGTGAATTTTCTAGTTAGAAATGTTAAAAATTCTCCTAGTAAAAATGCAATCTGCGCACGGAAATTTGGCAACATAGAAATGCAGTTACGTTCCTTCGTGCGGGAAACGATGTATTTAGATCAAGTTACGAGGAGAATTCTCTTGAAAATTGGGAGAAAAATATTGACGAATTTTCTCGCAAATGTCTGATTTATCAAAAGAAATTTGGCACCGGCTGACTCGTATACGGCGTTTTTCCTTGGCACAGCAGTGCAGGAGTTAAATTGATGAAATTCAAACACAAAAATAAATAAACTATGAGATACGTACCAGAAAAATGTTATCCAATTGCCCGACGCCAAGCTGAAAGCACTCACAACTTCACCACTGAGACCGCACTACGCACTAGAAGATTAGCCACGGAAAGGTTATACTTCGATAAAGAACAAATTTTTTAAAATATTTTAAGATTCGTCGAGAAATTGTTCATATGTATGAAAACGTGCTTAGCTTACTTAAATTCTGCCCAAATAAGGTGTTTACATGTTACAATGTAATTTACAGCGATAAAATAAAAATAAGATCAAGGTGAATCATAAATATAAAATTGAAGATGATAATGATAACCAAAAATTAGATCAAGAAAAATCTATAAATAAAATTGAAGATGATAATGATAATCAGAGCTAATCCTGAAATAATAAATACAATCAGGAGTCATTATTCTTCTGGATGATTAAGAAACAAAGACAAAAATTAACCACAATGGCGTGCCTCCTTCCATTGTAAAAACATCCAGTTTTGTAGAGGATGCAATCTTTTTTCAATTTTTTCCCCCAATTGATTTGGTTGAAATAGGAGTCCTAAAAAAAGGAACACTCGCATTGTCCATGTGCACGTGATAAAACATAACTTCATTAATGAACGTGGAACTACAAACATTGTTGGGAATTGCATCAATACTAATTTATCGTTTGGCTTGAAAACAGTCTGTAAGGTGTAATGTTTTTTTTCAATGACGAACTCGAGTTCGTCATACCCAGATCAAGGACTTTTCAGAATTCTTGAACATGAAATTCTTTGACTTTTTCATGCCTTTTCGATGACATTTTGGCACGGGTTCTCATGAATATGCTTTACACCAAAGCTTATCAGCGAGAGTTCTCTCGAGATTTGAAAAAATCGAAAATTCGAGCACTTCAGGGAGGCAGTTTTGGTTCTTGCCCACAGAATGTGTAAGTGCGGAAGAAATTAAAGACAAAAAAGAATGACAGAGAAAAATTTTCGACTGGAGGAAAGAATTTCAAGGTTCCGCTGCAAAAATCCCTGACTTTTCAAGGTTGCGCAAAATTCCCTGACTTGTCCAAGCTCCAGGTTTTCAATGACTTTATGGACTGTTCACCCTCAGCTACTCATCATCAACAGGGCTGCCGACACATTGAATCACGTTTCGCGAATATTTCACTTACCCGCTACTCACAGTTCTCAATTTTTCCCTTTTGTTACTCACTGTTCTCGATTTTCCTCATATTTACTTACTGTTCTCCTCACTCTTCACTCACCACTACTCGATTTTACTCACTAGTTACTCACTGTTTCTTGATTTCACTAAATCTTTACTCATCATTTCTCCATTTTACTCACTAGGTACTCACTGTTTCTTGATTTTCCTCACTCTTGACTCATCTTTCTCAATTTTACTCACTCTTGACTCATCGTTCTCAATTTTACTCACTCTTGACTCATCGTTCTCAATTTTACTCACTCTTGACTCATCTTTCTCAATTTTACTCACTCTTGACTCGCCGTTCATGATTTTACACACTTCTTACTCATATAAAAATCCCGCCAAACATTAACGAATTAAGGATCATTCCTCATTTCATCGATCGCCTCAATTATTCTAGTCGAGACACGGCAGGAAATTTTCTTACGGAGAGTCGAACTATACCTGCGAATTACTCATCCTACTCACAATTTACTCACTGATGCTCAAATAACTCAATGTGCATTACTCACGAATCGGCAGCCCTGGTGACATTTAACAAAACGACTTGTTTTAAAACTTTATAAGAAAGAGAAAAAAAGGGGCGAAAGATTTAATTGTTGCGATAGCAGCTTCATCTTTGTTTTTACTGAAATGGATGGCAAAGAGTTGCTCCAACCTAACTCACATTTACGAACAAAGACAAAACAAGAGCCGCAATATTGTTTGCGGGCCTACTTTCATTCCCTACTTTTACGAGTTGTCTCTGATTGGCTGATTCGCTTGGTGCCCATTTTCTTTCGAGAACCTCGTGGAAAATAACACGGGGTTCATTTTTCATCGGAAATATCTCGAAAACAAGGGAAAATGTATCCGTCGGAGATTTCAGAGATCAATTCTTCAGATTTTTCTGAGGAGATTGATGGGTAATACATGACACTTTTTTCTCAAAAACACCGAACAGTTCGACCTGGTATTTTGTTATTTTAACTTGAAATATGACACTTGCTTTCCGACCCCCCAAAACCGGAGCGAAACGGAGCGCCGGTTTTTCTGTTTTTTCTGAGGTGGCTATTACTGCTCTTGCTACTGCTTCTTTCAACTTCTTCACAACTGCTGCTACTGCTTGTTATTCTTCCTCTTCTACTTGTTTTTCTGATCCTCCTTCAGCTGCTGACGTTACTGCCTCTTTTCAGCATGGATCGAACCTTTTAAGTGAATGATTATTTCTTATTTTTCTGAAACTGCTGTTCTTGCTGATTCCTCTGCTGGTTCTTCTTCGTCTGCTGCTGGCTGCTATGTATTCTTACTCTCAAACTGCTATTGTCGCTGTTTCTGCTTCTGTCTGAGATGAAGATCATGAGTGAGTGAAGGCGAGGGATAAGACTCTCATGCCCTTTTGGATATGTTTTTTTTTTTTTTTTTCAAACTAGCGCGAAGGATTTTTTGCGCAATTTTATCCTAACTTCAAGGAAGAGATAAAACTTTCAATTTTGTAATCAATAAATTTTACAAGACCATAAGCTGAACTGCAGTTTTCATGATGCTTGTCTTTTTACCCCTCCCATGTAATATAGCGTTTTTACCCCTGAAATCAGATTGCTTGATATCAATAAGTTCCCCCTTCTATCCCATTATACATTCTGGCTATGGTAGGTATACTGCAAACACTGGAGAAAAAAACGCATTGGATCTAGAGTCCAGACTCTTAAAAACATCAACAAGAAAAATACTCTTGATTCAATCAGATTTAAGCTTAAATCAAGAACCAAGCCTCTTAATTTGAGCGGATTTCTTTTTGATTTAAGCTTAAATCTGATTGAATCAAGAGTCCTTTTTCTTGTCAATGTTTTCAAGAGTCTGGACTCTAGATCCAATGTGTTTTTTTTTTTTTTTCCAGTGAATCAGTGAATCAGTCGATCAGTCAACCAGTCAGTCGATCAGTAAATCAGTCGATCAGTCAACCAGTCATTCAGTCAATCAGTCATCAGTCAACCAGTCATTCAGTCAATCAGTCATCAGTCAACCAGTCAGTCAGTCAGTCAATCAGTCAACCAGTCAGTCAATCAATCAATCAGTCAGTCGGCCACAGTAAGAAGACCAAAAAAAAGAAAAAAAGGAAAGGAAAGAGAGGGTGGAAAGGAGGGAGAGGAAGGAAATGAAGGAGAGGAAAGAAAGGAGAGAGAGGAAAAGTGAAAGAGAGAAAGCAGAGGCTGGTAACCATGCCCCAATCTGGGCATCGGGAGCCAATACCAAGGTCATTGACCAAGGATACAAAGGGCACCTCCACGGTGCCCGCAACCATCCACCGGGGCAGACGTGCGGCCGGGGCGGTGTCTGCAGATCGCTCCTCTAGTGCCTCCAGACGGTATACGACATCCGCCGACCGGGCGGACGACCGCGCGCCGGGCGCTCCGACGAGTGCTCGGTCGGACGACAGAGCCTCCAACTCAACTTCACTTTCAGAATGAGGCTAAAGGCCTCAGCCTGAAAGTAAAGCTGATACGGAAGCACTGTCATCACGGTAGAGCAGTCGTTGGAGCGTCCAGCGGGTGTCCACCCCCTCGTCGGACGTCGGTACGACTCCGCCGACCGGGCGGACGACCGCGCGCCAGGCGCTCCGACGAGTGCTCGGTCGGACGACAGGGCCTCCAACTCAACTTCACTTTCAGACTGAGGCCAGAGGCCCCGGCCTGAAAGTGAAGCTGACATGGAGGCACTGTCATCACGGTAGAGCAGTCGTCGGAGCGTCCAGCGGGTGTCTACCCGTTCGTCGGACGTCGAACCGTAAGAAGGCACTATGACCGGAAGTGACGGCGGTCGTCGGCGTTGTGCGTCACGGCTGTGAGATGCACGTTGCGGCTGAAACGGAACTTCCGGGACCTCTTTAGGCTCGGGTCAAACTCCCAGTGGGGAGCCCGATTCTTAATTTTGATCGGTAACACCCAACGTACCCGAGCTCCACACTGTGCGTTTGACCCGAGCACAGAAGCCGATTACACATGTCCCGCATGGGGGCCGACACAACGAGTCTATCTCGTCGTATCGGCTCCCATTTGGGACATGTGTAATCAGCTCTTCTAACCTCTGCACCCTTCCTCTATAAGGCACTTACCCTCGAAATGTTCTTTGAGTTGATGCTCAAGTGCTTTAAACTTTTACTTTTCTTACGAGTTACTAGAAAATGAACTCTCAATTATGCCTTAACTCTTAAGTATTTAAATTGCAGAGATGTATAAAGCCAAAGTTGCTGAGGCATCTCTTTTAAATAAGTAGTAAGCTACTGCTACTACCACTACTACCACTACTACCGCAGGCATGGAAATTTGTATTATGTCAGTCAAATGCATGTTTTCCTTCTTTTAATTTTTTGTTTCCATGCGAAGAAGTTCGCATGAAAAGTGCACAATTCTTTCAGATACATTAGCTAAAGAAACTACCTAAAATCTTTTGATTAAAAAAAGAAGGGGGGCCGAAACATTCTGAAACTACTATAACTGTATGTAATGTATAAAGTCGCTTTTATAGCGCTCTTTGGCGCTCTGCGACCCCTAGCCGCCAAAGTCCCCTATCCTCTCAAAGCCCTTCAGGGAGTTGACAAACCCTCATTTCTTCCAAAACCCCCTGTCGCCACCCTTTCACTGGGCGTCCCCTTCGTCTCCTCCCAGGAGGAACCCAATCAAGCAACTTCTTTGGCAGCCTTTCGTCCGTCATTCTATTGGCATGACCATACCAGACAAGCTGTCTGGTCATGACGTCGAATATGATGTCATTTTCGACTCCCATGATCTGACGCACTCTTTAATTGCGGACCCTATCTCTCTTTAACTACTTGCACAAATTAAGTTAGAAATTTAAATAAATGTTGATAATCTGAAAACATTTGCTCAAACAGCTCGAGCAAAAATTTGCGTTAACGTATTTATCGGGAGCTTCAACTATCACTTTACCAATTTTACGAATCAATATAGTAACATTTTTGAACGGTGTATTCTCTGGAGTTACAGCTCATGGAGTAGAAGCATAAATGCAATTCGTGCAGAAAGCTATGATAAGAATAAAACCGATATATTGAATAGGAGATCATGATAATGGCTACTTGAAATTTCGAGACGACATAAGGTATTAGCAGTGGTACGGGAGAGGGAGAGGTGCCGAGAGTGTTTGGAACCCCCTCCCTCTCCACATCAGAAATTTTGAATTAAAGACCCCTTCCCATGAAAAATATCTGGCTACTCCACCGGGTATGGGGGAAAAAAAAAACTACGACACAGAACTCAAGTGGGCTTTTAAAAATCTCTGCAATGGAGCTACAGAAAATAGCTAAGTTTCCCATTATTTCGGTTACTGATCTATTGCTACAGAGATGTGCCACAAGACACACGAGGGCACGAAAAAAGGGGAGGTAGGAGCGAGAGAGATAAAAAATGTAACATTAAGTTTCAAGTGAAAAATTGCTAATGAGACAACACTGGTGTGCAATCTTCGCTGTTTGGTGCACGACCTATAGAACCCAATGAACGACAAAAAAGTAATTTATAAATGAGTGACACCACTTGATTATCGGAACGCGCAACCAATAGCGACTTTCTTTAGACACCGAGAGAGGGTTTTGGATCAAAGAAAAATGAAAAAATTAAATCGATAGAAGGGCGCGATAACGGTAATTAGGTCCTAAAATAATGCTAGACTTTACAACTGAATGGTGAAAGGTTATCCTACCCACTCATGTTTCTGATGAAAAATCCCCTCGGTTCTAAAATCAAATAACAAACTGTCCTGATAAGACTATTAAGGGATGGGACTTCTCGAGAACCTAAAAGTTTCCTAATAGGGAAAGTTTCGAAGAAAGAAGGACCGGGATTTGAAGAAAGAGCCATTGCTTTAAATGGGAGAAAAGTTGGGTTTTTGCATTTCACACGAAACCCAGGGCTAAAGCACATAAAAGAGTTTTGATTTCTGAGTCCTAAGTTGTTAGGGTACATAGAAAGGTATGATTTATTGTTCAAATAACTAGAGCACTCCAATGTTCGTCAAGATCCAAACGCAACGCGAAAAGTTATGCAAGACGAGACCTAATAAATCCGAGAGCAATAAAAAAAATCCCATTTCTAATCGGTGTAGAAGTAAATCGAGGGAAACAAAAAAGAATCATACATGTTCGAAAATTAATCATAGATGCATCTAATTATTCGAAGGTGTTCAATTGAACAGCTCTTACGGACATTGCTAATTTTATACTTTTTACATTAAGCTTTCCGGTTTGTAAGACTTCTTGCCGTTTAGAAGTTAGCTTTCGGGCACTGTTAATCCCACCATTAAACGTTTAAATACTCTCACTGACTGTTTCGTCTCTGCCCGCACACAGTGCGGCGATTTCGGCCAGACAATGAGAGCAATAATCGCAATGGAAAGATAACGGGTTTTTTTTTTTTTTTTTTTTTTTTTTTTTTTTTTAGAAAAAATGAAAAGAAGCAATTTTTTTTTTTTTTTTTTTTTTTTTGCTTTTTTCACAAGATTACGATACACGAAAATTAACAGTTTCCGCAAGAGCCGATTCAATTATTATGCATTAATCAAAAAATACTCAGATTTTTAATACATGTTGTTCAAATTCTTGTACTTTTTAGCACTGACAGTGACACTAGTTTCTAACGCCTAACATAGCGATTCAGACGCCATAATCTTCAGGGAGGGTGTCTCGATGTACCTCATATGCGAACACTATTTGAAAGAAAAGTCCTATTCTGGTCTAATTTATTTCGATGGTTTATGTCCTAAATCCTAATAACATATATTTATCTAATTACAAGATCATGAAGCTAAGACTGTAGCCCACATATTGTAAGTAACAGGATGGTAGAAGAGGGCTGAATCCACACTGTTCTACGGGGAAATCAAGGTCAATCAGATATAAAACCTTAAGCACCTATTATTCCTTTGAACAAGGATTTCATTTATAAAAATTCTGAATTAATTTCAGAATTGCGTTTTGATGTTATTATTTTGATAGTACTAATTGGGTAGAAGAAAACTTGAGCATTCTCAACTGACCTCGTGATTTTACTGACACTCATTAGATTTAATTTGGTGACTTAAGTGCTTATCTTTAACCTTAATTTTCCCGTAGAGTATTATCTTACCTAATTACTCTCACCGACTGTTTCGTCTCTGCCCGCACACAGTGCGGCGATTTCGGCCCGTCAATGAGAGTAATAGCTGAACTGATACATTACATATTTTAAAACGCGGAAATTCGTTACAACTGTCATTTTTCAATAAAAAAAACGCATGAGGCAACATCAAAGGCACACGGAGAGTCTCCCATAAGGGTAGGTAGGTCGATGGAGTAACGTGGGTTATCGACCATCGACGTTCTTCTATTAAAAAGTATGGCGAAGAATCGATTGTTAAGGTGTTTGTTGCGAATACCGTTACAATCGATCCTTTTCCATGGGTTTAAATGGCAGATTGTAAATTGACGAGCAAGGTTTTTGAAATATCGAAGTGTGGTGTGGAGGTACGGATGAAAGGAAGAAAAACCTATGTGTTGGCAACTTTGGTGATGATGAATTTTTCAACAGTGGTCATTACTTCGCATGCACTTAACTTAACAAATTGTACTAATTGAATTTAGCAGTAGAGAAATACATGATAATACTGTAGTTCTCTAATGCTTTACAGATACTAAAATACAATTGCAGATTAGAGCCGACTGACCAGGTTTAAATTCTTACTTAAAAAGAAAGAAATATGACGATTTTTGTCTTTTATTTTTCCTCAAAGACTAAGAACCATCACCAATTTTGAGTTTTGAATGATTCGTTGCAAACTGCCTCCTGTCGGAGAAAATTCAAAGAAGCAGAATACACTTTTTGAAGGTACGAATGAAAGCACTACGCGACATATTTTCTCTTCAAAATTTCACGAGGCAAAATGAGTCACTCGCTGGAAAGTCTGGAAATCAAATCTTAAACTGCATAAAAAAATGTAGAATTTAATTGGTTGAATGACAAGAAAATAAAAATAACGTATTTTGTATAATCTGATTTTCAGTTGCTCTGTGTTAAAATGACTAGTTATTATCTCGTTCAAGGGTTGATTTTCAAACTTTCCGTTGTGTGAACAGTTTTCAACGCAAGATTTTGAAGAGGGTGCATATGTGGCGTTGTTTCATACTTGAGACCATGTACCTATAAAGGCCAATTGAGTGGTTGTTATGAGTGATAATTTTGACGTATTAAGCGATTTTCAATTATGTATATTTTCTTATTGTGAACATTACTTAAATAGTTAGCAACAGAAAATATTAAAGTTATTTCTCGGTATTTCTAAACGACAGAAATAAAAACTCGGTCTTTCGGCTCTTTGCTGCAGTCTTCATCACAAACTTAAAACGAATGACGTTAATTCCATTTTGTTCCATTTTTTATTATGTTTCTTATTGTTTTTTGTTTTTTTCTCTCATTTTATAATATTTTTCTCATTTGTTTTTTCTTATTGTTCTTCTTGTTTTTTTTGTTTTGTCTTACTCTTGTTTTTTTTAACTAATTATTTTCTTGTTTTTTTTTTGTTTCGTTTTACTCTTGTTTTTTTTGTTTTTTTTTTGTTTTTTTATGTTCTTTTGTTTTTTTGTTTTTTTTTGTTTTTTTTTGTTTTTTTTGTTTTTTTGTTTTTTTTGTTTTTTTTGTTTTTTTTGTTTTTTTTTGTTTTTTTTGTTTTTTTTGTTTTTTTTTTTAATGAGTTTATCTGCAGTTTTGTTTTGTTTTTTTTTTTACCCTGTGCAAAATAAGCATAAAATTACACACAATACCTCGTAATAAAATCAAAATAAAACTTCCGCATCGTAAATAGGCTCGAAAGTAATTCAACCTTCTAATTTGCCAGTACGGCATCAGCAAATGACTTTCGTGCAAATATACGATACGAGAGCTTTTAACAATGATTTTCCCACAAAGGTCTTGTGCGATTTATTTGGTACATGGAGTCACTTCTTGGGTTCCATGCCGTTTTCATCTGCACCACCATCCATCCAAATCTTCTGTAAATGTGTAGCCATCCTCTTCTTCTCCCATCTTCAGTGTACCACTCAGGTGTTTTTCTGGACACTTGTTGGAAAAAAGTCGCAGTCCTGGTCGTAGATAACTGGATCATTTGAATAAAGGTGCTTCTGAGAGAAGTGAGTCTTTACGGGCTCCAAAAGCTCCTCAGTCCAACCGCCGAATCCATAGATGAATTCCTGGGCTTTCGAAGTCAGCATGACATTTGAAACGCTCACCAAATCGGTGGCTTTGCAGCAAATAGTTTTACAGTAAAACGCCCAAGATGACATGTAGTCCACGGTGAAGAACGCCGGCCTTGGTAGAATAACGAATAAAAGGTCCACGGACGTTGACAAGTATTGGTGGGTGCGCATTTTTTCCATGCGACTAAATTGTGGAGTCACTGAAATTTTTGACAAGAATCAGCGAAATTATTTTACTTGTCAGAAAAAATAAGGCATTCTCTGTGATTTCAATCATCGTGCTATGTTTATTTTATCAAGGGTCCATGCGTCACCGTCGTGCCACGTCTGTGAATATTCCCGAACTGTAAAGCTCAACAAAAGTTGAACGAGGCATCGAAAAAACATTTAAATGTAAGTTTTTCAACTTGCTTGCTTTTTCCTTGAGGCCGCAACTTTTGGCTTGTCAGTTAAAAACAGAAAGAGGCCACAATTCGAAAATCAGCTTGCCTGTTGACAGGGAGAGGCTGCTTCCATTAAGGGACCAGCATGCCTGTCAACAGGGAGAGGCTGGTTTTCCGCACACAGCATCAATGTTGGTGGCTGCATTCTTCCGAGCGATGAAAACAATTTGAAATCAGCTTGCCTGTTGACAGGGAGAGGCTGCTTCAATTAAGGGACCAGCATGCCTGTCAACAGGGAGAGGCTGGTTTGTCCGCAAAGCATCAATGTTGGTGGCTGCATTCTTCTGAGTGATGAGCACAATTCGAAATCAGCATGCCTGTTGACAGGGAGAGGCTGCTTCAATTAAGGGACCAGCATGCCTGTCAACAGGGAGAGGCTGATTTGCCGCGCAAAGCATCAATGTTGGTGGCTGCGATCTTCCGAACGACGAAATTGTGGCATCGATGTAACTTCGTCAATGAGATTTTTAGCGAAAGTCGGCGAGATGATGTTCAATTCCAGGAGAAAACATTCAATTTGTTCGTTTCTTTATTGATTTGATCAACGGTCCGTGTGGCAGTAGTCGTTGCTACAACTCAAACGGCTGAAACCGTGGACCTTGAATTCTGCAGACTAAAATCGTGGAGTAGTTATGTTTTTCAGTGTACAGAGTTGAAAAGTGCGAAATTTCAGTTTTCGAATTGACGGGCGCGGAGTGGCGATCCGACCGTATTCCCAGATTTCTGGTCACGGACGTTGCTTCTATCGGCGAGGGAAGATAAACCATGCGTGATGCAATCTTGCAAATTTTGATGGCGACTTCAGTATAATCGGGCATCGAAAACAAAGTCTCTGCGTCGTAGATGATTCAGCAAATATTTAGTACTGAACCTACGTATCAAAGATAACAACTAACTGAGGTGTTGTCTCAAGACTTGAGTGCCTCGATGAATGCACGATCAGCAATTTGATGGAAACAGGAACGTTCTCGAGATTAAGTCCAGGACTTGTCCTGTCTTCGAATGTCGACACAGTCTAGAACTGCGGAAACTGTGATTTCAAACTATCACGTAAAACACCAACGAAGTTAAGTCACATGGGACCGTTTGGAGCGCCCGCCACATCGTACGAATACTTCAAACATGGCATCGTCGAACGCAAACATCCGCCAACTGTTTCACCAACGAGGTTAAGTCAGCATACTCAGCATGGGCCGTGTAGAGCGCCTTCAAAACCGCATGGATACTTCCAACATTGCATCATCGAGGGCAAAGATGCGCAGATTGCTTGGATGACGATTACCGTCGAGTGCGCCGTTTCCGGCAAAGGCTGCTATCTCAACTGGATATTTTCACCGGCTTTTGACTTTTTCACGACCTCTATGATTTTGCTCTACAGTTTGACTTCAACTTGAACAGTGTTTCACTTGCTCGAGGAGGAAAGTTTAGCCGCAATTGGAGATCAGAATAGATCGTTGTAATTTTCACATGAACTTTGTGTAGATCGTATTTCGTGAGTATGTGAACAAATCCGATTTTATGACCATCATTTTTTCTTGGAGTTCGACACCGCAAAATTTCTTCTTCGGGATACGTTTAATTACTGGCGGTTTCCGTGCATTTTTCATTGGACGATTAAGTTCTGAGCGAAATTAATGTGGCAATAATTTTGCAGCTCTTGATTGTGGGCATACGCGATTCCAGTTGCTGTTTTCGACGAATGGTTGAAACGAAATCCAGTTGAAACTCCCCTTAGCACACGTGAAGAGATGGAAAAAGGGCTGGAAACGTTGCGACGATAGGTATGTTTGGCATGGAACCCAAAGACCGGGAAAAAACTGTACTAATTTAAGGACAATACACAACACAGCCGTGGTAAGGAAAACACCCGCATGAACATCCGGATGTTACCACCTTCTCTAAAACATTCATTTTTAGGAAAATTGATCGATATTTTTCTTTAATATTTTCAGAAACTGTAGATTAAGTTGAGAATGAAATTCTCTAAGGAAGTAGGAGAAAAATATCCACAAGTTTCCTGAAAAATTGGTGTTTTAATGGAGAAAATTCAGCAACGTCCGAAGGCTCATACGGCATTATTCTTTAGCACGGCAGAAAATTCAAGTTGCAGACAGCCCCTGCAAGCTATAGGCATTTTCTTATACACTTTCGTTTCACAGGCTACACGAGAATTGGGCATACTTTTGGAAATGGGAACTACTATTTCAGGCTCATTTCAAAGATATTTGTGGCCCTTTAAGTGCCCCCCCCCCCCCTATTAAGATAGATAATTATTAGGAATGAGCGAGAAATAATGACCATTAATTATTGCAAAAAGAATTTATATTGAACGTCTTAAAACATGGTGATCTGGTGTAATATTGGGAAAGTATTCGTCAACATTACAGAATTTAATGACTACTTTTAATAATTGCGCTTCTGGCAGAGCATGAAAATAACCTCTCAGTGATATGACTAATTCGTGCGGAAGCGATGAATATCCGTCGACAGCCCCTGACGGTTAGGCAAATGGTACCTTATGGAGGTACTCGAGTTGAGCTTCCATAAATTTGATTTCATTACAGTTAATTTAATCTTTTTTTCTTGTATGGCTTTTTGCCGAATGCGTGGGAAGACAATGCCGAGGAAAATGACATTCCTAGGTATTAGTTTTTTAATCTTGATAGAGGTCCCATAAAAAATACTTCCGAATTGATTATCATAGATTCGGCATACATTTTCTTTATAAATCGAACTCAGTAATTAATTAAATCTTGCGATTGAAAGATCTTAGGTTCTGTTTGCGCTAAAAACCTCTGAGTGTCTTAAAAATGACCAAAATTGCTTTCTGTATTGCTTTTTAGAGGTTATTTTAAATGTGTCACTAAAGTTGTTGTCTTCTTTTTGCCATAAAAAATAGAGTTCTAGAGAAAGCAGGATGAGACAATGTATTCCGATAAATTAAAAAAATCATCCTTCTCAAATAGAAAAGAAAGCAATTTTGGCCATTCTGAGACAAACTCTAAGTCCTAAGCTCATTGTCATTCTGAGATCTTAAAATTTATCACATCAGTTATGTCTAAAACATAATAAAATTTCATAATTTACGATGCTATATAAGTTTGCTGCAACCAGTTGTGACTGAAATGCCAGAAACTTGGTTTCATAGTCATTTTACGTAACGTACAACTTCAACTTTACGCATTTTTATTGCAAGTACCTAGAGGAAATTAACTTTTCGCCAGTTTTCATCGATGATTCAGTTACCTACGACAAATATTGGTAACATTACAAACATCTTAAAATCTAAATTACATGTTCAGTTTCAGTAATACCACTGTCGGAAAAATTCATCATCACCATACGAAACATGTTTGAACGTTTCCACATTTGCCACTACTCTACATTCTCATCGATATTTCAAAAACCCAAACTTTGAGTATACAAGTACAGAAAAAACCAAATTCAGTAGGTGTTCGCGTTTTTCGCAAAGCGAAAACCTAGAAAAGAAAATCAGGCGTCTGAGCTAAGAATCACTGTCAGGCGAGTCACGTTTGAATGAAACGCAATACTTAATTCAAAATTAACAGACTGAGCGTCCTCAGTGTCAGTTACCTCAACGGCATTATGACAAAATTTGTCGCTTATGATAATTTTCTTGTAGACTCAGTAAGAAAAACCACGGGGTTTCTGATACCGAATTTTCGAAGTGAGGCGTCAAAATTATTGAAAGTTAGCTACTAGCACCGAGAGGATCCTGAAAAACATTGGAGCTTCTAAACATGGGCGGGAGTGGGATCGTTATGTGGATAGAGAGGGGGGGAAGAACACCTCGTTAGGGAAAGTCAAGGGACATTAAAAAGCTCCCCTTGAAGGGCGATAGGTGGAATTCCTCTGCAGTTTAGAAGAGGAGCTCAGGCGATTTCTCTAGCCTAGCGGGGGGAAGGGGGGGGGGGTCATTTCCGCAAAATCTTAAGAAATAGAGTCAACTCAGGAGCATCTTAAAGCTGTTCTTACTATCACATTACACTACGCCCGGCCCAATTTACTTTCGAAACTTCAGCTTCTCTACTTACGAAATAATAGAAACGCATTTCAAATTGAGGACGGGGAGGACGGGAGGGGGGATGAATTTTTTAGTATCAAAATTATCAGATTTGAAAGTCTAGTAAACTAACAACATTGAAGGAAAACACAAAGACCTAACATCTGCCAGATCGACGGCCGACGCTTGGATTCGTTTAAGCTTATAAAGGTCGATTCAAAAGTAAAGGTGCCTTTCGTTGAAGAACTTGATCCATGAATTATACCCTAAAATAATTACTCTCGCCAGTTCAATTCAGACTTTAAATCAAACTAAAGTGAGTTGATTGATGCGATTTTGTAGGGCTAAATTTGAGGTAAAATGCCCGCGTCGGATTGATTCATTGACAGAACAAACGCGTCGACACTGATAATCAGTGCATGAAGACGCGTGATCAAAAGTTAAGAGGAGCTGAGATGAAAGGCAGCTAGCAAATTGAAAAATCATCAAGGAAATCTCCCCGTCCCAAAGTGTGTTACGTAATTTATGAACGCTCCCTTTGCTACAACCCAAGATCGTCTGTGAAAAGTTTCAAGTGAGCTATGATCTCCAAATTAATTAAAACTGATAAATCGATTTGATTTTTAAAGGAAAGTTGGAAGCGATTTTGCCTTGAGCATTCCGCGTTTAAGTTGGAAATGTATCACCTCCATGAGCTAGTAACTTTATTCTAACTATAAATTGAAGTAAATTTTTCTATCACGCTGATAAATTAGAAAAATTTGAATTGAAAAATCAAGCTTAAATATATTGGTCTAAAGTAGAACAGTCGTTCAGGAAATGTGTAGTCCTAAAAAAACTCTTCGGTAAAAAATAAGAACTGCAACAACGGATGGGCCCCGGGAAAAATTGAAGTAGCGGGCTACTTGGGGGTCGGGGGGGACCCCCGCCTAGAAAAAGGGAGGTTCGGGAGCGGGGGGACTCCCCCGGTATTTTTTAAATTGAAAATAAAATAGATGCAAAGTAGAACTTATGCAATATAAATTTCAAGGCTTTTTGATAGCTCTAATTGCCAAACATGACTAACAAGAATTATTGAGAGAAGAGGTGGACCAGAGGGGCTCGTGAGACTGCGGGAGAGGGCCCCGAACTTTGTAAAAACGTAGAAATTATGCTTACGCGGGAGTTTACAAATTGCTCCCGTGCGTCAACAATATTAGAGCCACTGGAACAATGGTAAATGAAGTAGTAGTGGTAGAGTAGTAGTAGTAGTAGTAGTAGTAGTAGTAGTAGTAGCAGCAGCAATAAAATAATTGTATAATAATAATTTAAAAATATTGATTTTTGTTTATCAGGACAAATTCGATAAAAAGGAAAAAAAAAGTTTTTCAAAGGCTGCATCATTCAGTGGTGCCCAACCCGGGTTTTTCATACGAGCAGCTATTCACTTTTGAAATAGGGGGGAAGCTCTGGTTTTTTCCCCCGGAATTGTGACTTCCCCCTAGAATTTTGAATCCCCTTCTAGGGTTTTGATATCCCCCCCCCCTAGTATTGTGACTTCGCTCCCTAGAATTTTGACTTCCCCCCGTAGAATTTTGACTCCCCCCTAGAATTTTCACTTCTCTCCCTAGAATTTTGACTTTCCCCCTAGAATTTCATGCAAAAATAAACTGAATTGAAAATAAGCAGAATTTACATGAAAACCTGTAAGAAATGCCTCAAATTGCCCCCAATTAACATCAAAAATGTCAAAATTTTCCGGGGGAGGCCCTCTTGACCCCCCCCCCTCGCCTGGTGGGTTCCATACCCCCAGACCCCCCGGTGGGGGGGCGAAGAAATTCAGATTTGGGGGGGGGGAACTCGTATGAATTCAAAATTTTTCGGGGGGGATGGGCACCACTGGCATCATTTGCGTCCCATGGTCAATTTCGACAAGAACCACTCATTTGCGTCCCGCGTAAAAAAGTAGGAAAATCCGAGAAGCTGCAAGCCGGCAACATCACGCTGTGGGTTTACTCTCACTTATCATAGAGCATATAGCATATTTATCATGGATAGAGCATATTTTAACTTTTAAACGAACATACATGTTCATGATTTTCACTTTAGATACGTTTAGGGGCAAAAGGAGCAGAGCTCATATACCTCGCAAACTTTCTTTAATTTACAGAGTTCGAATATTCACTCTACTTTTTGCTGAGGCCCAAAATGATAATTTGTGGAGGATTCCTCCTCACGACCTCATTTTCTTCATCTAGTCTTGTAAACGAACATACATGTTCATGATTTTCACTTTGGATACGTTAAGGGGCAAAAGGAGCAGAGCTCATATACCTCGCAAACTTTCTTTAATTTACAGAGTTCATTCATTCTACTTTTTGCTGAGGCCTAAAATAAAAGTTTGTGGAGGATTCCTCCTCACGGCCTCATTTTCTTCATCAAGTCTTGGTTTCGGGCCGACAAGGTTTAAGATATAATTGTACGACTATTAGTACCATACAGTTCCGCACTTTATGAAAAATAAATAATATTATGATTGTACAGCGGGACGCAAATGAATGTCCCCATTCCGAAGGAAGGACGCGCGCGAGTCGTCACTTTTTTCTAACGAAAACAGCTGCTGCATTTTTTGACCATGGGACGCGAAGTTAGATGCAGCCTTTTCCTAGAATTAAAATTTGGTGCCTTATATAAAGGGTCAGAGGTGGATATTCGGCCCCGGAAAGTTCCGTTGGATCCGGGTTCCGTTCCGGCACCCGGAACGGAACCCGAACCTCTTCGCCGCGACGTGCAAATCACGGCAATGGCGCCCAACCCAACGGCCACAGGCCAGTTCCGGCGGGAGTTCGATCCGGAGACTTTGCCTCTCGGCGGCACTGCGCCCAGGGTGGAGGGTGCATTAAGAAAAACGGCCTCCCGAGGTTACCACAAGTACGGAAAAGCGCTCGCTGCATCAAAAGGTTACGTTCAAGCTCCCATCAAAATGAAATCATCGCTGACCCCATAATAATGGGAGTTTAAGATCGTAACCTGATGGTGTAACGAGAGCCACATGCACTCACGGTTTGTCAAACCCTCACCTGGACAGTAGGTCGAACGGACTCTCGAAAGCTTTTTCCGGGGAAAAAACCATCGACAGACTGCTCGACCAACTGCCCACCCGACGGTCTGGCAAACCACACGCACTCACCGTTTGTCAAACCCTCAGATGGACAGTAGGTCGAACGGACTCTCGAAAGCTTTTTCCGAGGAAAAAGCGATCGACAGACTGCTCGACCATCTGCCCACCCGACGGTCCAACAAACCGCATGCACTCTCATAGCACCATTTGTCAAACAGTCAGATTGGTAGTAGGTCGAACGGTCTCTCGAAAGCTTTTTACGGGGAAAAAACCATCAACAGCCTGCTCGACCAACTGCCCACCCGACGGTCTAACAAACCACATGCACTCTCATCGCACCATTTGTCAAACAGACGGTCTATCAAACCACATGCACTCTCATCGCACCATTTGTCAGTAAACAGTCCGATGGGCAGTAGGTCTAACGGTCTCTTGAAAGCTTTTTCCGGGGAAAAAACCATCAACAGCCTGCTCGACCAACTGCCCACCCGACGGTCCAACAAACCACATGCACTCTCATCGCACCATTTGCCAAACAGACGGTCAATCAAACCACATGCACTCTCATCGCTCCATTTGTCAAACAGTCAGATGGGCAGTTATGGGTCCAACGGTCTCTCGAAAGTTTTTTGGAAAAAACCATCAACAGCCTGCTCGACCAACTGCCCACCCGACGGTCCAACAAACCACATGCACTCTCATCGCACCATTTGTCAAACAGACGGTCTATCAAACCACATGCACTCTCATCGCATCATTTTTAAAACAGTCAGATGGGCAGTAGGTCGGACGGACTCTCGAAAGCTTTTTCGGGGAAAAAACGATCGATAGACTGCTCGACCAACTGCCCACCCGACCGTCCAACATACCACGTTAACTAGCCCTCAGACCCATCTTTCCACCCCTACGTTTTGTTCTACCCTTCCACTCCCCCTTACGCAACATTTACGCGGGTGGGATCAACATTCACCCACTCATGATCAAAAAACCTGAAATAAAATGAAAAGATTAAGACACAATAAAGTTAAAGGTGATTTGATTGCCGTTATATCAACCGCAAGAACAACATGCAAAATATTGCATCGATTAGTTTCATGTTTTCAGGTTTGTGCCATTTTCATCGAAATTGGAGATCGCATTTCTGTTGTCACGGTACTAAAGAATTCATTTACCAAATTTGACGAACAAATCAAACGTGATAAAGGCAGGGTTTTTTCAGAGGAAAGATTTCGCATTCAAGGGGGGTAGCAATACCAGTATCGAATGCGATATTTTCCTTCTGAAAAAAACTTTGCCGTTATTACGCTAAATGTCTTCGGCTTTGCTAAGTGAATCCTTCAGTCTCGTGACAACAGAAATGGCGATCTCAAAATCCGATAAAACTGTCAAGAAATCTGAAAACGTGGAACTAATCAATGCGATATAGCGCATGCCATTCCGACACAAAATATGGCTGTCATCAAATCGCCTTAAGAAGGATCTTCAGCTTCTACGCAATGCATCCTGAGAAAGATCGATATACTTCAAATTTTAACCTTCTGCTGAATTATTTTAAGAAAATCGAAATTTCAGTCTCAAGATAAAACATTGAGGAATGTTGGTGCCAAAAATCATCCTCCAAAGCCTTAAAACAGAGCCAACAGTACTGTTTCCAATAAACAATCGGTATCGATACTTTGAATCTGTTGCAAACTGGAAACAATACTTTAACCTTTATTTTAAGTCTGTGGAAGATGATTATCGAAGCGAAAATTCCAAAATGATTTGCCTACAGATTGAAATTTCGATTTTCCCAAAATAATCCACCAAATGGTTGAAATTTTAATAATATCAATCGTACTCAGAATGTATGGCGCAAAAGCTGAATATCATACCTTGGACACTTTAAGAAACACGAAACAGAGCTAGAAACAATTTAATACGATAAATTCAAAGGTAAGTAATGATTTTCAAAAATAGTTACACTAATGAAAAGAAAAGACATGAGTTCAGTTAAATGATGCGCGAAAGATAAAATGGATACAAAAGGTCAATTTTTTAGAGAGGAACTCTAATCCTCCTATCTGTGGATGAAATGGAATGCATTTTGAAATCAGGAACTTCAATTTCTGGCTCCGTTTAAAAACAACATATGTACCATCAGTTTCCCTGTGCACATAAGTGTTTTCACGGACGAGCCAGAAAGTGTAGTTCCGAATTGCAAAATGTAGTCCGTATATTTCAAACGCGTTCGAAAGTATTCATCGGGGAAGGATGGGGGGGGG
>NW_017566817.1:487384-517451 GCF_001854935.1 Bemisia tabaci | reverse complement strand
TGCTATTAAATCTGAAGTGTTTGACAAGTACGAGAGAAAATACCTGACACTCTCCATTTGGCTGCAGGCGCTTGACACAAAGTCATTGAACAACAGAAAAAGAAAAAAAAAACTCCTTTTTAAAATAAACATTTAAGGTATTGGAGGAAGTTCGGCAACTTTCGAAGTCTCATACGGCGTCTTTACGTAGAACGGCAGAATTGGACTACATTTAGCATTTAGGAATTATAATTTCGCCTCATCCATGAGGACACCTATGTCTCCGGGAAGACTAATGGTGCATAAGTTGTTTTAAAACTGAGGCAGAAATTGTAGCTCCTAAATATCAAATTTAGCTGATTTCTCCTCACGCATGAAACAAATTCTGATGGACATTCTCCTCTGAGAGAGCAATATGGAGCACTAAAAAGGATTTTCCGGAGATATTTTTTTGTGGCAACATCCTCCCAAGAACTTTCGTCTCCCTCCCTCCCTCCCCCCCCCCTCCTCAGGGTTTGGGATGAGATGGCACTCGTGACATTTTCGTCTTGATATTGAGAAAAGTGTATTTGGAAAGTTACGGGAAAAATATTAAGTTTCATTAATGAGCCTACATTACGTTCTCATAGGGGCCTGGCCCTTTTTTTTCAGGGCGGAGTTAGGGCCTCCAGTGCGAGGGGAGATTTAAAGGGAACAACACTGGGAAATCTGATACTACTGATAGCACCAATTTGAAACTTTTCAAAATTATACGGTTCTACTAGTAACTTTCCAAAATTAAGAAAAATCTATTAAACTACGTGCTTCTATCGAGATGTTTCAAAATTCCCGGCCTATTTTCTTTCTCATTTTTCCGGAGAGAAACAAGCCTACGTCATGGCTTGAAATTGGAACAGAAAACTATTCTCTAATGAAGCAGCAAAATATACAAGTTTTTCAAAATTTGCGTTATCTAGCTTCCCAAAAAATTAAGTATGGCAGGAAGTCTCCAATGCCAAAAATAAAGTGGTTTCGCACTGAGGATAGGTATTGATAAAATCATCGACATTGAAAGAACAATTTAAAGGCATGAGGTGGAAATGGAGGGTGAGAAATAATCTGCAAATTACGAATTGGGCACATCTCCTAGGTGAAACTGCAGGAACGCGTATCTCGTTGCGGTGTTTCGAAACCTCTACTTCAGATTCACATAATCCGAAAAACAAAACAAAATCATCACTATTGCTTCAAATCATGGGTCCTTCAACTCACAGAGCAGAAAAAAACAAAATCATCACTATTGCTTCGAATTTTCATGGGTCCTCCAACTCGCAGTACAGGAAAAAACAAAATCATCACAATTGCTTAAAATTTTCATGGGTCCTTCAACTCACAGAGCAGAGAAATCAGGGAGGTTTCTACTTAATATGAAATTAGGTATTTCTTAATTAAAAAATAAAATATGACAGGAAGTCTGCAACGTCGCAAACCGAGATACGCATTTGAACAGTTTCATGGTCGATGTAAATTGGTAGACTTCAGTCTCAGAAAACACTAACGATGCCGAGATGTCGATAATTATGGTGAAATAAAACTTGTCTGGAACTTCGTGCAGAGATCAAATTTTTGGCAGAAATTTGCTATGCTCAATTAAAGTACAGAAGAAAATACCCTGTGTGCTTAAATCTAGAACCTTAGGTAGGTAAAAAATTTCAATGAATGGAGGTAGGTAAGAACATAACGACAAGATTCGTGTGTGCCTATCCTCCACATTTCCGAGAGGAGAACAATACCGACGACAAAATTTGAGAAATATAGAGGTACAATTAACAATAAATGACACCATATTTGGGCAGAATCTAAATGAAGGCTAGCAACTTGAAAGGACTTTCAAAATCAAACCTGACAATCCGGAACCGAAGTCACAAATACCAGCACTAAAAAGGTTGTGATCAGAAGAGCAGGTGTCCAACATTTTCTTTCCGAGTATGGTAAGTTGCACGCGATCGGATAATTGAAATATTGACGCGAAGCCGAGAAAACATGAAGAATTGGCCGATTCCTTTCCAATCAAACAAAACGGATAACGCACGCAATGAACTTGTATAAAACAAAAGGAAGCGAGAAAGTACGAAACTTGGGGTAATGGTCGCCATTCCCATCCCGCGTTCGGAGGAGAGCACCGAATTCCGCGGAAAGTCATCGAAAATTGCGCACGTACACCCGAAAACCGCGCTACTAAAACGACGAAAACCGATTGAAATTTCGAAGATGTCACATGTCGATTCACTCAAACGCAGGCCACAAGTCCACAGGCGAACAGAGTTCATTTTGGCAAAATGGGGAATGCTCACCGCGACGTTGAACATCCGATTCCGCAAACCGCACTACTAAAACGACGAAAACCGATTGAAATTTCGAAGTTGTCACATGTCGATTCACTCAAACGCAGGCCACAAGTCCACGAGCGAACAGAGTTCATTTTGGCAAAATGGGGAATGCTCACCGCGGCGTTGAATATCCGATTCAAGAAACCAACTTACAACGTACGATTGTTTTCACACACCGAAAAGTTATCGTGAAACACATTAAACGAGATTCTCAACACGACACGGCGATATAGAAAGCGGGTTGGCCCGAAACTATAAGAAACTTTCAGCCAGGGATGCTAATGCCGACTTCACGCACGGAAGGGACGCGAAACTAGTCTGAGCGGCGGCTGGCGGCGAACTGAGAACTGAGTAAGCGGAGAGAGGGGTGGCAGGAGAAAAGCATACGGTCTCAACTCTGATTGGCGCGTGGTGAATGTCTGCTCCGACTGGAGAGACGATGTTTTCTTGGCGTCGCACGGTGGGTCGAATCACGAACCGCCCGGACATGGAATTTTGCACATTTTGGTTTCGTCACCTACGTTGAGTCTCCGCTCTTAAACTATTGATCCTTACGCATCTTTAGTCGCAGATTTCATTTTTCATGATAATCAGACTAATTATTGCGTTCAGATACATATTTCAACTTAGTTTCAGCGGAAAAGCGGACATCCTGGATCCTGGCCATCAGCAGAATAATTTGCGTCTCGATAGCCAAAGTGCAAAAACACCGACCTCCGTTGCGGCGTTTCAAACTTTCCGCACGGGGAAAAATTGAATGTTGCTCTAGCATTTAAAATGTTAAAAAAATGCGCGGCAAGTATAAATGCTAATATTAAAACAACAAAATGCTATATTTACTACGTCCACGGTTAAATGGACGAATTCAATGCTGAGTCAGCATTTTTTAAAATGTAAAATTAGCATTTGATACTTGTTGCACATGTTTTCAACAGTAAAAATGCTTAATCAACATTCAATTTTTTACCGTGCACTCCAATTTTATTTTCTTGAGAAGAATCAAGCCAACTCTATGGCTTGAAATCAATATAGAATATTTTGCCGACGGAAAAGAAAATTCAAGGTAGTTTATAAGAAATTGCGTTGACTATTTTTCGCCCTTTGGCTATCGCTTTTTACCTTATTTGAATCGGGGTTTTAAGTGTTCAAGTTCAAGGGCATAGGCGGATCCAGACACTTTGAACGGAGGGCGAAAAAGGATCAGGGGGCTTCTCCCAGAGAATTTTCGAAATTTTAATACCATAACACTCCATTTAACAATTGGGTAGATACGTCCTTTGAGACGCAATCTGTGTTATTCTCTGGTGTTACATGGGTAGATTACGCCGTTCGACCGGGAAAGCGCGTGATCTGAAATTTTGTAAAAAATGCACGTCACGTTTTCCCATTTTTTTTTGGCTGCTGAATGGAGAATTTGCAGGTGTCTGAAATGATGAATTTCGTGTTTAGTTGGACGCTTCCAAGTGAGCTGAACACGGGGATAGCCTTGGTTCATAAATAGAACAATCCTTGTAGGAGTTATCACAAAATGATCTAATTTGCTAAAATACATGCGTTTAAATGGGAAATGCCGCCAGATGACGTCACTAGGCGGAGCATTTTCCCACTTTTAAATTTATGTTTATACAATTTCCCACAGTAGAAAAAAAATTATAAAAAATACTGCAAAATCAGCTCTTTAGGCACTTTCGGACGAAGCAATAAAACATTTGCGTGCAAGTTCTCCATTCGAAAATGGCATTGGTTTTTCCTCCCCGCACCAGATCTCCGAAAAATTCTATATTCTGAGAAGTTTTTCTATATGATGAAAAATTTCGATTTTTCATAGGAAAACAACAGATGTAGAAGTAAAGCGAAAATCAGTTTCGGACTGATCGATAAAAATGACATTACAATCACCTATAAGATGCCCAGCGTTTTCTCATTGCAGACCAATAAAATTCTTCTTTTCTTTAGCCACCATTTTATGAATTTCATTACGATATCATTTGTGCGTTATTCCTCTAGTAGCCTTTTTGGTAGCCAATTTTTCTGGATACTGGATCTTCATGGATCAGTGTACACTGTTCTACTATGGTTTCCAGTCAATATGCGTTAAAAATTTGTCTACGTTATTATTTTTTCGGTACTGAGGAGGAAGGTACATATCAAAACAGAGATATTTCAACATGTTATTAGTAAAATATATCGACCGTGAAACTTCCAAACCACATATCTCGTCTGCGGTGTTAAAAATCTCCGCTCTTTTTTTTCATTCATGAAAACAAATCAACATCTATCTTTCAGGTTTTTTGTCAGAATTCACTTCGCGCACAGCAAAGAAAAATCATGGAGGTTTATTTGGTTTTGATGTATTTCAATATTCTCCTCGACGAGAACAAGCTTCCTTAATCAGAAATCGTCATAAATCTATCAAGAGAATATATCACCTCGCGAACAATTTTTCCTGAGTGAGAAAACATTTTACTGATATAAACTTGCGAAACCACGTATCTCTATTCTGCCGTGCTAAGGAAAAACACCGTATGAGCCTTTAGACGTTGCCAAGTTTCTTCCGATAAAACCCGAATTTACTGGGAAAATTGTGAATATTATTTTCCAAAATTAAACAATTTTTTAGGTACTTTAATTTAAAATATCTGAAAATGTCAAGGAACAATAAACATGCATTTTTTTCAAAAATACAAGTTTTATCAAAGATAATTTGGCTTCTCTCGAATGTTCATAGGACGTCTTTCCTTAGCACGGCAGTATTATGGTGCTTCAAAATGTCTGCTTCTTTTTTATTTTTTCGATGAGCAACAAGCCAGCCAACATTATAGCTTGTAATTTTGACAGAATTTTCTGCTAATGGAGAGGAAAAATCAAGAAAGTTTTCGATGAATTAGTTTTTCAAGGAAACTATGATGTATGGCAGGAAGTCTAAAACGTTTCAAATGGAGATGCTTAGTTTCGAACCTTGGCTATCGATTTCTCGAGAATTCCTGAACAGTGGCGTGGCGCGAATGATCGATTATCGATATTCATCCATCTAAAGCTATGGTAAAGAATCGATCATTAACGTGTTCGCTGCAAGCAATCTGTTTGTCCGTCCTTTTTCATAGGTTTAAAGGACAGATCAATCGATATGTCGCATGCAAATAGTGAAATCAGGAATTTTCTCAAATGCCTGGTCAGATAGTTAAATTTTGACGGTCTACAAAATTTTGTGAACTAATAGCGAAGAGCTCACGAGTTTTCAATATTTTTGAAAAAATAACTCATCAAACTTACGAACTATTTTTGTCTCTTTCTCTTAAATTTCTTCTCATATTTTTAGATGTTGAAATTCTGAAAATTCTGTATTTTATGACATGCTGAGAATTTCGAGATGAGTGTCTGTTCAGGAGCTGAAAATTGTTTCAAATACTTTATTTGTGCGATGCAAATTTTCATTAAAATGTTTTTCTTACGGGAGCAATTAATTATTTTGTCTAAAATGAGGAAAAGAATCAGAATTTCAATCTCAGTTAGAATGTTTGACTTTTTGCCTAGGCATTTGACAAAATGCCTGATTTTACCATTTGCCTGCGACAGATACTATATCGCAAAGCACACCACGCCACTGTTCCTGAACCACTTTGGGAGGCTGTGTGCACTCTGTGCACTAAAAGGAAAACCAATACCCAAATCATAAAGTAAGACTCTTTGGGTGGCCGTCTCCATCAAAGACTTGACATCTTGTGAGAGATCCAAATGTCCGGCATTATGCAGGTTTCGACTCACCGTGCGTCGCGTCAAGTTCGGTTGCGTTCCCTCGAAAAGAGATAAGCGCAGCAAGCGAGTGCCGATTTCTTTCGGGTAGAAAAAGGCGGGAGCTGCGTGGCGTGGTTTACCCTTCCTCAGACCGCCCACCGGATGTTGAATTCACGTTATCTGAAACCAACATCAAATCTCTTCTTGCCACCGCTACTGTTGATTTGAGACGTCCGAGACTTTTCCCCGATGCCAAGTTGTGCTAAAATTAAGAATTGACATGCGATCATATTCCTCGGTTATCATCATAGGGACCCATAGTGCTGCCGTGCTAAGGAAGAACGCCGTATGAACATTCGAGAGTTGCCAAGTTTCCTTCGATAAAATGTTTATTTTTGCGGAACGTTATGAATATTTTTCCTTGAAATTTTCAGGAACCTCAGGTAAAGTTGCGCACAAAATTATCTGAAAAATTGGAGGGAGAATTTGCACAAGTTTACCATGAAATTCGTGTTTTATCAAAGGAAATTTGACAACGCCTGAAGGTTCATACGGCGTTTTTCCTTAGCTCGGCAGAGTGTGCATCGTGATATTCAACAAAAAGTCAGCTTTTTTATCGAGTATTTCAACGTTTTGCTTTGCATTTTGCACCTGAAATTTAAAAATAAAAAAGTTAAAAATACGCTTATAAACTTATGAAGATGCCGTAAATCGACATCCAAATAATTACATTGAGTCATCGACGGTGAATTACCAGACCACGTTTCTCGGTTTGCGTTGTTGCAGACTCCCTGTCAAGCAAAAAAATCTTAGATGGAAAACAAACTCAATGTCTTTATTGAAAAATGTTTCTTATTTTTCTTCTCGGTGAGTAAAAAACTCTGGGAAAATTTCAAGGAATGATATTGATTTAACACTCTAAATACCTTAAGTCATCGGAGTCCGATTCACTTTGAAAAAGTGCCTAGATTCACCTCCAATTTCAACAGTAGCTATACTATTGAAAATAAGAATTATATATCTATGATCGTTCTGGAGGAATGGACTCTTAATTTATTCCCACGGGAATTCATGAATTTCACATTCAAAATTTTAAATCATGTGAATTTATCGTCACCTTCCAGGCAAAGTATCACAAGCGCCATGCGACGTTTAAAAATTTCCGCCGCCATTTTATTTCTTAACTGAGAAATTGTTGGTTGAATCTGTTTGGAAATTTCACTAAATTTTATCGGCAGCACAAAGAAAATTCAGTGAAATTTTCGGACAGCTTCGTTGAACAATTTCTCTGTAAAAAAATAAAATGGCGGCGGAAATTTTTAAACGTCGCATGGCGCTTGTGATACTTTGCCTGGAGGGTGACGATATTAGGACCGGAAACTCTCTATTTCCATGAATGATAATTTGCGAGCGGCTTCGATCATAATTGCTCAAATATCGTGGGCGTAAATCAGCAAAATATGTAGTTCGTCAATTATATTAAAATGTGACTACGCGCAGGCCCGCCACAAGGGGGGGGGGATACCGGGTCCCTGGTACCGGGGGGCCCGGTTCCCAGAAGGAGCCCGTTCTGCCCGTGAAAAGCCACCACGAATTCACATGCAACCCTTGTTTAGTAAGAAAAAGTGAAAAATTTACCCTACAAATTTCACAAAAGGTTAATAAATTTTCAAAAACACGCTGGAGCACTGTAGAATTCTTCTTAAATTTTCAAAGTAGTATACTTCTTGGAAAATTTCCATCTATTTTCAAGATTTTCTGTGCAGAAGGATATTTTTAGTAACTGCGTTTCATTTTCTTCCGTCGTCATCATCATCATTAATATAAACTTCGAAGGATTCAGACTTTCAGCGATTCTACCTTTTTCAATTTCACTTGAGAGGTTGCCAGATTGTGTGATAAATATGAATATGTTACAAGGATTTGATTTGAGAAAAGTGCTAAAAAAGCAACTTATCTGGCAACAATAGAGTCCGGGAGGGACGAAAGGCTGCCTTCCTGGGAAAACCCATGATTTAGCCGGAAATGTCATTAAAACAATTGATTCCGTTTGAAGCATCAATTTTATACTAGGGGAAAGCTATTTTAAAATAATAATTGTAAATGGACACAGATGCTACAGAAAGGGAAAAAGGAAAGGGAAAGGAAATGAAATGAGGATATGATTACTAATATGCAATCAGAGAGAATAAAACAATAACATCAGAGAAATTTATATGCGATGAAAATATAAGAAAAAAACACGAGTGGGCTCATTGCAATTCGGAACTCGAACTATACAATCGTTGAGCAGTTTTTAGACCCCTACGCCACCGATAATCTTCTTAAGAGGTAAAGATGAACTTTTGCTACTTCAGCAAGTCAAATCGCGGTAGGAGATCCATGGATTGTCTTTTTCCGCCACCCGATGGGATGACGTTCCAGTCAAATGCGTTTTTGAAGAAATGATCGATCCCCATCATCACTTCATCTCCACACATCTTTTCATGTGCAAATGATGGCACGCTCCGGCAACAAGGTTCTGTGACGAAATAATGTTTTCCTCCAGAGTCTCCAAAATGTATACATCTTATTGTTAGTGATCAAATGTCCAATCACTGAGAAAAACGGCTCGCGGAGCGAGCCGAATGTCATTCGCGTAGCGAGTGATCGGGGGTCCAGGGGGCGCAGCCCCTTGGCTGGCCGTGACGGACGCGCACAGCGCGTCCAGAACGGCTAGTATACTAAGAGTCCTCAGTCTGGGCATCCTCGACTACAATGGCTCATGGCTCAACTCCCTTGCCATAGACAAACGAAGAGGGAGTCCAGGGGGGGTCTGGTCCCCTAAGAATTGAAAATAGTATCATATGCCCCCCTCAAAAATTAAAATTTTCCAAATGTTTTGAATGCAACAATTCGGAAGTATTTTGTGCTGAAAGTAGAAAAAAAGTGTAATTATTCCTCAGACCCCCCCCCCCCCCNCCGTGCTTGGGACCTTAAAACTGGTACCAGGGCCCGAGATGGGATGTGGCGGGCGCGGGCCTGACTACGCGTTAAAGTAAAACTGAGGCATTTTCCGAGACGACTGGGAGAATTTTATCTGCAATCGGATCTAAATTATCTAAATGTTTCAAAATATATTAATACTCATGACTTTTCTTAAAACAAGTATTTCATTGGAAGAAATTTGACAACTCTCGAATATGCATACGACGCGCGGCGTATCAGCAAGGTAGAATGGACATCCGTGCCTAGGGGAGGTGAGACCGAGTTTATCTGGCCCTTCCTTTCCTTTCGCAAGTTTTCGTGGCGTAATTTGTTCGAGCGTTCCAGGCAGGTGTTTTGACCACCCGAGCACTATCTCTTTTGAGCCACACCGATTCCCTCTTTGATTCTGACTTGAGTCTCGATAAGAGAATTTTCTCCGACACCGCGTCGCCGGCCGGCCGGTCGCCAAACCGAGATACCGAGATTCTGCCGAGCGGATGTTCTGCGTCGTATCTGAACAAACAGTGACCACCCTCATAGCATACTCCTCCCCCCTCCTCCTGAAACTGATCGGAAACGTCCAGTATAAAACCTCGTGCTCGTGTGCACGTTAAAGCGAGGGAGACGATTCACCATCTGCTGTGCTAAGGAAAAATGCCGTATGAACATTCAAGAGTTGCCAAATTTCACAAGATTAGTAAAGTATTTCTGAGGAAAGTTTCTCATATTATTCCTTGAAATTTTTAGGTGTTTTAGATCAAATTTCGAACAAAATCGTCTGAAAATTTTGAAGCAAAACGTTCAAAAAATTTCCAGTTAAGTCGGTATTTATCGAGGGGAATCTGGCAACGTCTGAAGTCTCATGCTGCGTTTTTCCTTAGCACGGCAGCATAGTGCAGTAGCTTGTAATTTTGAGAAGTTAATGTTCTGTGTTAAGTTCAAAGTTCGTTTCACCGATAACACACGTTGAGATTTTTTAAGCAGTAATCGAATTCAAAGGTATAACAGCATGCTGTGGGAAAGCCAACTATCACAACGGTACATGAATTTAACCTTATATTCAATACGAATAGCTGTAAGAAACTTTTCCGAGGTAAATATCTGAGGTGATAGTAGGGCCGAGTTTCTACTTTAAAAATACCACTTGAAAAGAAAATTAAGCACAAATTATTTGTGAAAATTTACACAACAGCAAAAAAGAGAGATTGCGTTGTATCTGACATAAGTAAAAAAAATACACCTTTTTAGAAAAATACACGGTGTCCCAGACCACCCACACAAGGCTTTTTTCTCAGTTATTTTAGGTCGGATGAAATCGGGAATAATAGAAATGGAAGGGAAATTGACCCCGGAAGGAATCTGAATTCTATACTCCCGAGGCCCCTCCTGTCAGCTTCAAAAGTCGGAGTGAATATAAAGGGGTAAAATAAAGAGGAGCATACTGCCGTGATAAGAAAGAACGCCGTATGAGCCTTCAGGCATTGCCAANGTACTTGCTATATATTTGAAGGCAAGACTATACTCACGTATCAATCGAAAAAAATATTTTCACGGATATTCATAAATAAATATAAAAAAATCACAAAAGTCTAAACAAATTACCAAAAAAAATTAAACAAAATAAAAAAAAGTAAAAAAATTAAATTAGAAGCATCTTTATTTTAAAATCATTTTATTATTTTTTGTTTGTAAAGAATTATGAATAAACTTGGCAGCAGTATTTTTTCCAAAACCAATCGTTACCTGGGACTGACATCAGCCCTTGACATTTCGCCTTGATACGAGTTAAGATACCCATTGAAGTCATGTTCAACAAGAAAAAATCATAATCCATACAGAGTTCAAAGTTTTAAGCATGGCAACGCTGTATCACCGCCGGTCAAAGAATTCTTCTTCAAGTACAAACATTTATCTACAGATGACATAAATGGTTGATTTCCTGCCTCAAATCGTGATTAAATTCTACAAAAGTAGCTTCTTAAACACAGAACTCAAAAGTATAGACATTTTTAAGCTCAAATATATAAACTTTGCAACCCTGTATCATTAAAACTATACTTGCATTTTGAGTTAAATTTTAACAAAAGCCTTAGTCTATCATAAAATTGCATCTAAACCCCAAAAGCATATCTTTTAGCCGTCACTTTTATAGGTTTTTATGTCAACTTTGCAACGTTGTTTTAACAGAATTAGTAGTATTAATGTTTCAATTGAAATATGCATTTGATAATAATACTAACATTTGATAAAATGTCACAAAATATCATAAAACATCCAATTGGATCGTTCTGAGAAAATAAGATACCTGAGAATATGAGAATTTTAAAGCTCAAATATGCCAACTTTGCAACGCTGTATCTCGGAAACTAGACGTCAAGCTAAAATTTTTACTGGAGGCTTACCTCATCATAAGGTTTCATTTAAGCCACAAACGAACGAAATCCCCGGGTTCCCGAAAAGGGGCCAAAAAAGGCCCTTTTTTAGGGAGACTCTTTCTTCTGGCAAATCACTAATTTTCAGGACAATGTTTGGATATTTTTCTGTCAATTCATCAGATAATTTTGTTTGTAATTCGATCTTAAGTGTCTGAAACTGTCAAGGAAAAATATTCATAATTTTCCTCATAAATAAAAATTTTATCCGAGGAAATTTGGCAACTCTCGAATGTTCATACGGCTTTCTTCCTTAGCACGGCAGCATAATAGGGCTGTTACGATGTACCTGCAGTTTTAATAGGAGCCGATCGAACAAGTTAAATGTGAGATTACTTCTTGCTAGAGCCGTGTATCGTCCTCTACGTTGGAGACATGACACTTTCCTGACTTTGCGTAACATGATAACTGAACTGAAGTATTTAAATACTCTCTGATACTGTTGGGGTATTAATAAAGAACATTTCCTATCGTTCATCAAACATCAACTTCTAAACTGGCTCCTGTGTTACACCGCAATCACACGCTGAATGTGGGAGCTTAATGTGGCTTGAATGTGGAAGTCATCGGCCCGATGCCTGAATTTTGCGCGCGGCGCGCAAAATTCAGCAACGATTCTCAGCAACCATCGGACCAATTTTGAATTTGTCTGAACTATTCGAGTAGATTTGATACACATCTGGATGAAAATAACTCGAATTTGCTCAATTTCAGCCGTTGGGCGATGACTGTTGACTTCCACATTCAGGTGCTAAATTCAGCGTCTGATTGTGGCATATAACGGCATTAAGTTTTGTAACTTTTCTGTTGCGGATGTTACATTTTCACATGCCTTGACAAAATGAGGAAAAATATCACTTGTGCTTGAACTTTTCTGCTCTTTGAGGGTTGTTTGATATTCTTGAGGAACTGAACTGTAACTCCATTTTGTTCAACTCGCTGCACATTGCATCTTTAAGAATAATAACCGTTATTATTCTTTAAGATGCAATATGGGCAGTGAATAAAAATCACTCCAAGCATATAACCCCGAAAATCACTGGTCGAAACATACCTTTCAGAGAAACTGGAGAATCCTGCCCCTGCGAATCCAGAAACTTGAAATGAAAAGTGAACTCATTCCATAAAATTGAAGAGTTTTCCTATTCGGCGCACACAATTTTATCGTGCACTTGTAAAGTTGATTTTTTAACCTCTAAAATATAAAAAAAATAGTTGCCCTATTCTAGATTGATAGCCTCAAGATACTTCAAGGCGTACGATTCGTGCGATGACCAAAAGTCGTGAATGGTATATGAAATTGCCTTCAAGCAGGTGCTCTGTGCAGCCCTACTCTCAAACATGAAAAGTTGCCTAGCTGCCATAAGCACGGCGAGTCTGCGAGTGAAGTTACCTGCAATGTACAGCGATAAATCAAAATTACAAAAGTTTTGTAGATGTTCTGTCTATTATTGAAGTTGGGATTATATTTAATTTGTGTGAATTATTTGTTGAAAATAATCTTTGGAACATTAATTCCAAGTAATGGCAACAATAATTTAAATCTCATCAACCAAAGTATAAAATTGCCTTTATTATTAGGTATGCTATGAACAGGGAGGCAAAATTTCATAAAAAATAAAATCTTACAATTTCACGTGAAATTTATCATGAAATTTCAAAAATTCATGAAAGATATTGAAAAATGCTGGCTCTTCTTCATGTTTCGTAAAATGTAAAAATTGTACCTCTATTTTTGTGCGCATTGCATACTCTAGCCGCTGAAAAATATGATGTATCCTCGAGTGATATCCTTCAAGGATCCTCGTGAAGTTTCATGAAATATTTCACTGAAATTTTCAACCTTTCATTTCTCTCTTACGTGTCATGTCAACCTAGCAATGGAAGATAATAGCATAGTGGTAGGTTTGGTTGAAGACCAGTTTAAATTAAAAACAATCCAACATCACACGTTATGGTTGTAATATTCTACACAAGTGCCAGACCCATAAAAACACGATAAGGAGAAAATAGGGACAAGTAATCGTCTTTTGTGCCCACGATCAACTGAAATTATTACACGATGCTCTACAAAATGACCTTGAAAAATTCAAAAGCACCTAGATGTAAGTTTGTGTACGGTCTCTTCCCCGGGTCACGTTTGCGTCGATTTCTTGCTAGTTTTTATCTTCGTCACCGCTGGAGAGCTTATGACGTATCATGGACGTTGCCAAGCGTTTTTTTTTTGGTTTTTAAAAAATCCAACCATAGAACTGCTGCGTAATATCGCGCAGCGGACAGGAGTTGGTAGGAAATTTTCCTCGCTATTCGGGTCACGATTTTTAAGCCCGCTCTTACGGAACAGCGGCGCCGATTCAAGAAAAAATTCTAAAGTATAAATCCGGGTACAATATGTATTGTTTTAAACAAAATTTGGCGCCCAAAGACAGAATCATGGAGGTCCAATGTCTCGTCCAATGACGAGATAATCGATTTGAAGATGGAAAGAGGGTTGTGAATGTTAGACGATACTATCTGAATGAGACTTTTAAGGTGATTCGATGGACGCCATATTTTGTGTCAGAACGGCATGCGATATATCGCATCAATTGGTTCCATTTTTTCAGCTACTCGTCATTTTTCTCCAATTTTGAGATCGCAATTCTGTTGTCAGGAGACTAAAGTACTTACTTACCAATTTTAACCAAGAAATTCAACGTATTAAAGGTGTGGTTTTTTTAGAGAGAAAATATCGCATTCGAGTGCAGTTTCGATATTAGTATTGAATGCGATGTTTTCTCTCTAAAAAACCACGCCTTTATTACGTTGAATTTATTTGTTGAAATTAGTAAGTGAGTGCTTAAGTCTCCTGCCAACAGAATTGCGATCTCAAAATTGAAGAAAAATGACGAGTACCTGAAAAAATGGAACCAATTGATGCGATATATCGCATGCCGTTCTGACACAAAATATGGCGTCCATCGAATCACCCTAAGTTACATGACGTGATCAAGTGATAAGTAGCGCAAATGGATCATGACGTTATCAAGTACCGAACTTCAAAAACTCTAAGGTGCAAATTCTATACTTACAGATCTCATGATACTTTAATGCCTGCCGTTTCATTTCCCATCATAAGCAGTAGGTATCTACATCTCTTTCATGCCCCGGAGAGATAACTTCAAAACCCTCCCGCCGGGTGCTTCCCACACCCATTTCCTCTGACTTTGGGACAAGGTATTGATGTCCATTGACTCTCAACTATAATTGAAAGAGGTAAAAAACTATAAAGTATTTGAGAAAAACTCAAAAGGGCAGTGATGTCTTTTCTCTGTCTGGACATCAAAATTTCACGGCATCCCGCGCTTTCCGCATATTTCATTGGCATCGAACCGGTCAAATAAAACATAAAATGTTCGTTCATCCTTTTCATTTCTTTTTTTTTTTTATTCATTTCCATTATATATGACCTCAGTTTTTAAATTACTGACTTCATAAATCGCGACTACCTACTTATACTATTGTACCAATCCTATATTTCTCAGTTGAAATTGAACTTTTATGATAATGCCAATTTTTCTCGGAGTGATGTGTCAATGTGGAAACCAAAAGAAAAAAGAGGAAATTAATTGACACTTTTTTTTAATATTTTTAAAAAGAGGGAGCCCGTCTTCACCATCTATGTGTTACTTTAGCTTTGATACAATATGTAAGTATGTTTCAGGAACCGAAATATGGTATGAATTGTCCGCACGTGTGTATAATCCACATTGAAATCTTTAAGCGTATTAACAGACCATCTTCTCACATAATTTGAGTGCGGGTGTGGCACGAAGGAAATAATTGGTGGTGATCTTCTACCAACTTCCGGGCACGCACACATCGTTGCTCCTCTGACGATAGGGCGAATCACGACTTTCACACGAGCCCCGAGAAGCATGGAGTTATATGGAAAACAGGGCTCACGTAGAAATGACCTTACGATCTTACGTCAGAGAGGTGACGCGACGCGACGATACGTATAGGCACTTGCCCAACGTTGTTGAAAATTCGCATTCTTGGCATCCTTTTCAAGTCCGCGGGATCAACCGAAATCGGTAAATATAAGTGAATGGGCAAAGAGTGTAGATGTACACTAAAAACATAAATGAAAATTACAGATTCAAAGAGAATAATTTTAACATGATCAGTATAAATTGCAGTGAGAGTATACTTAGTTAACTGTTCCAATAGAACTATATGTGATTTGTATCACAAGCCTGCCTCCATATTTTTAGAAACTTAGGAGAGGGATGACTTTGTTTTTACTGTCACATTCCTGAGAGTGTTGTGGCGATTTGACGATAGCTTAGATAGCTTATTGGCTGTGCAAATTTTTGAAGTGCATGGAGTAGAGGAGTACTTATCAAATGTGACAATTTCATTTCGAAAGTAATGAAGAAATCACTTTCCAGCTTTGGCAGTAAGAAGTTGCAATCAAGAGCAAAGAAAACATAAATCAGGGCTCGAGGTCTTTGGCGGTCTAATCAAAAATGACAATGACGACAATGTAAGTCGTGAACAACCGATACAAAGTAATCGACTCTTTACATTGGGGAGTAAAAGATACTGCAAAATATGATTATTTATATTTCTTGAGACTCAAAACACACATAGAGCTTCCGTGCAATTGCATATTAATTTAATGATTCCCTTTCAATTAAATTGATTGAAGATTGAAGGGGCTGAGGAACAAGTACCGCGTACCTCAAAATCACTATCAATGTCCCACCAAATGTAATCATTTTTGCCTGAAGGTGAACTCTATTTACCGGTAAATTATTCAAAAGAGCTTCTGAGGAAGACCTGGTAATATTTTCGCAACTCCTGACGCCATTTGGCTAAAAAAAACACCGCACTAGTTAGACAACCCAAGTCACCGGCAACCGTGACAACATGTCCTGTCAATGACTTTTCTCGCTTGAAAACCAATTTTTTACTTCAATATGATTTTCATTGTTCTGCCCAAAACTACAAATAACCGACGGGGCGCGACACAAATTATCTCTGGTATCGTCACATCACTCACAACAGTTTAATGATGTCCCGCTTTTTTTGTAACGGAGCCCCAAAAGTACGCACCAAATCCGAGTTTCTAGTTTCTCGAATTTTCCAGCTCCTATCCAACAACCAAAAGCCTGAAGGACAGCTTAACTTAAAATTAAAGGCAGCAAAATGACCATACAAAGGAGGTTTTAAAGGGCATTTTCGGCTCTAGGGCCATCGAACAAACATGGGGAAAATCCATAGCAATAGAAATGAGTTTATCGGCTCCATGAGGGTCACTCTGCCGTCTGTGAAGCAATGTTTTAGAATTAATTATAAAATTAGAAACTTAAAAAAACTAAGATTTTATTTGCATGAACATAAGAAGTTTATCAGTTAAATGTACGAATTCAAACAAAGCAAAAGTTTCCTTGCACTTTTTGTTCTCAATGCTCTCTGTCCAAGTTAAGGTATGTCATATGTTTCTTAAGATTTGGCAACTATGAATAAAGATGATGCGTGTTGCGCACACTTCAAATCTACGTCATAGTGGTTCCTCGCTCCCTCTTTGAAGCAACCCCCCCCCTCCCGCTGACGGTAGCTTTGTCTTTTGGGATCCGGGAATATCCCAGCGCTGAACATAAAAGCTCCAGGAAAAACCGCAGGAAGTTGCCAAGTCGCGCCTTCAGAGGACTGATTAGTCATTACTTGTTAAATGTTCATTTTTTACAAAGATACAAACAGAGGGAGATAATTTCGTTAAAAGAGCTAAAATCCTTTTCAGAGGTTGCTTCGAAAATCGGAAAGCAAAGGGAAAATTGACAAATTTTAGACATCAGTCAAATACTTTTATGGTCAAAATTCCACTTCATTTCGTTTTTGCGACAAGCACAACATCACGATTTTATTTAAATAATTACAAAATTTCTATGAAATAATTATTGTAAGTTTTTAATTCAAAATTATTTGAGGGAAATCGCCAAGTCTTTTTGCCGAGGGAGTCGACCCGAACCCCTGCTAACTGCGGTAAGAAGCAGAGGAGGAAGCAGAAAAGAGGTCGAGAAGTGAAAAGAAAGAGTAAACTCGAAAATACATTTGAAACATCTGAATGTTATCTACTGACTGATGAAAATCTCAAATGGATCTGCTGTAAAATTGAGCAAATTCATTGGTCCTGGAATACAACCTACCGAAGCCCCTGAGACCGGAACATTTCGAGAACTAAAAACAGCAACAGGACAAACTATCAAAAATATTTTTAGATCTAAAGAAATGACAAAATGATTATATTTTTCTGGTAAACGCATATCATTTAAATTGTATAATTAGAGTCAAACAAAACTACTTTAGATTGTGTATTGAAAGTACAGTTCAGTATTTAACTACGGTTGATCTATAACACGTTGATCGCTCTACGGACCGAGCTCAGTGGTAGTGAACCAATTTTACTGGAATCCTTTCAAAGAGGCAAGTCTACCACTGAGATCCTTACAATAATAGTTGCTTTTATGCAGTGCAAATGCTCATGTCTTCTGTCTGCTGGCTTAAATTATTTGGTGTAAATTATCCTAATTTTTTTCTTCTTAAGTACCTACACGTACTTTTTACTCCAAGAAACCTGTAAAATTTAATAATATTTTAATGAGAATAAATAAAATAAATGATAAATTTAATAAATAATATTTTAATTTATTTTCCATCGCTATTATTAACTATCTTTCACGAAACCTCTTCTACATCTTCGTCCCAATTTTACATCGAGCTGATGAGCCCCCAAAAATGTTGATTCGAACCACATTCGGCAACAGAAAAGTTGAAGATGCCCGGACCTTGACCATGGTACAAGGCCGTGTCACCGCATGATCCATAAGGTAACACAGGTGAAAAATGGATCACGATACTGCAATTATGAACTCGTGATTTGATATATATACCACCCGCGGAGGAAGCTCCTCAGTCGCGTGTCAGGACAGCCGAGCTTAATTTTTTGTTAAGATCCCGCGAGCCACGTGATCAGTGAACTTTTCAACAGCTCTTTGGATTAACGCGATGGCCAGAGAAATTACAATGGTAAGCGCTCCTCTATCTACGATTATTTATAGTTTTCTCTGCTTTCTTGTAATCACTGCAGCCGGATTGTTGAAACTTTAACTGGCTTTGTCGGCACGATAAGACAAGACACAGCCCTATCTGCGCTGTGTAATATATCGATTTTCGATTCTTGTCGTGCCGACATTTTCAACAATTAGGCTGCAGATCGGTCAAAATTAAAATATGTATATTAATTCTTGCAAAATCATCGTTGAATTTGATAATTTTTGGAATTAATATTTTTCCTTGCTCATCTTACCAAGGTTGTCGTTGTGGTGTATAAGTGATTGGTTTTAAGAACGTTCTATTCAGCTCAAAAATAATTTAATTTGCTTTACAACATATTCATTATGACTGATTTTAAGGTGAAGTCTTTATCGTAAAGAGCACCTGAATTATCCACTGAAGCATTAATATTTGAAATTTACGGTTACAACATGTTCTGCGTGGAATGTCATTAAGGAAACATGTCCCAAAGAAGTTTGATTCTTACCTTAGTAGTCCATTGCTATTCATCATAATGAACTAAAATTTTCCAGATTTTCATTGCTCGTCGGGTCAGGTTGGCCGAGCGGTCTAAGGCGCCAGATTTAAGCTCTGGTTCACGATGTGAGCGTGGGTTCGAACCCCACACCTGACAAGAGGTTAATTTTGGTTCCTCATTTCAATATTTCAATTGGAATTTTTGTCTTTTTGTACTCACATTAAATAATACTAGAGGATATTGATTTTATTTTCCCGACATCTGACGAAAGAAAAGGTCGCTTCATGGCATTAAGGAAAATCCAAAACTTATGACCACAGGGGAAACGAGACCATACGCAAAAAAGTACGCTCGAAAATACCTTATAGATTTTGTTTGAACACATTATTCACCGTTGAGGGGGGGGGTATGCTGCTTCCAAAGAAAAATTTAAAAAATATGTACTTTGTAAAGTTGATTTATGTCAATTTTCCTACACAACAACGTCTGAAATTGCCAGAATATTTTCATCATGATCGCAGCACAATTTTTCTTTCGCACATAAGGAAATGTTGAAAATTCTATTGATTAATGATTGATTAAAAATCTCTTGCTTAATTGGCAAGCAGGCAAGGCAAGTGGAGTTGTGGGCCCTTTTTAAGCAATGTATGTGATGTTGCAATGAGGAATTTAAATCCATAGGTTTTTTGTTCTTTCTTTAGGTTTTTACTTTTATGCCGAATTGAATGTGAGTGCAAAATAAAAAATATGAAAATTCAGGTTTTTTTTGTTTTTTTGTTTTTTTTTATTGTAAGAGTACCAAAATGAATTGCTCAAATTGTATCATACTGAACGAAAAACTTGCGATTTATTACGATACTATCTTTAACAACGTTTAGGTGATTCGATTGACGCCATATTTTGCGTCAGAACGACATGTGACAAATCGCATCGATCGGTTCCATTTTTTCGGCTACTCATCATTTTTCTCGAATTTTGAGATAGCAATTCTTTTATCAGGATACCAAAGAATTCACTTACCAATTTTGATAAGCAAATTCAACGTAACAAAGGCGTGGTTTTTAAGAGGAAGAATTTCTCATTCGAGTGCAGTTTTGATATCAGTATCGAATGCGATATTTTTCCTCTATAGAAACCACGACTTTTATAAATTTGTTTGTCAAAATTGGTGCGTGAATTCTTTAGTCTCCTGACAGCAAAATTGCGATCTCAAAATTCAAAAAAAATGCTGAGTTGCTGAAAAAATGGAACCAATCGATGCGATATATCGCATGTCGTTCTACCACAATATATGACGTCTATCAAATCACCTCGATCAACTCCCATCACTAAAATATGTTTTTGTACTTCGGTCTACCTTAAATATTTTCCTTGCACGGCGATCCCTAAACGGCCCGCGGAAACCAACTCCATCAATACAAATGGGAACTAGGAGAAAATGAGGAGAACATCAAAGCTGAGAAATTTAGAAAAGAAAATGAATAATGCAAAAGAAGGAATGCACAACGTTAAAGCAAATAGGAAAAATATTGTAAAAGATGAAAGATTATTTTATTTCAAACTTCCCTTTCAAAACTGTGCAAAAACTGTTTAATTTATATTTTTTATTCCTTCTCTACTGTTGCTTTAGTCATCTTGCGTGTTGAAGAAAATTGTTTCATTAAATTATGTTGAAAGAAATACTAAAGGGAATGAGAGAGAGTGGATTCATTATTAAAGCACTTTACAACATATTTCCACTTCAAAATCGCGTACGGAAACGAATCACACAACAGAAAGTCTGGAAATCAACTCCCAAACACGATATGAGCGTCTATAATTAACATTGGTCACATGGTAAAAATATGAATGAGTTAATTTGTATATTTGAACTTCCATTTGATCTATGCTAAAAATGTTTATTAATATCTCGTTCAAGTTGATTTCAAGACTTCTCGTTGCGTGAATTGTTTTTTAAGTAAAATTCTGAAGTGAAAACAAGTGGCTTTTATTTGGATCGAATTCAGCAAAAAGGAACCAGCGCGATTACAGTATTTTCAAAATCGGGCAACTTCTCCTTTTTTAAAAAAATTCTTAATATATGTACAGTATTAAAATTTACTTAATTGTTTTCCTTTAAAACAAACAAATTTATTGTGGGAAGCAGAAATTTTTGCTATTTCGGAGGATTTTTTTAAGATAATTAGACCGAGTTTATCAGAAAGGAACCAACCCACATTAAATTGAAACTGAGAAAAAGAGGTTTGAAGTTTTATTCCTGCATAAGGCTCAATGTAGAAAATAAACTTCAATCCCTCTTTTCGCGGATGGAAAAAAATTGTTTTTAGACTTGCGATTTTTGGTAGTAGAAAATTTACGGCTAATGAAACTCAAATACATGCTTAACTCAATCGTTTCGAGAATGTGGGTTGGTTCCTTTCTGATGAAAAACTCGGTTCGCAATTATTAGGAAGCAGCATGTTTAAGACATTGTAATCACGCTGATTCCTTTATGCTAAATGCGATTTTTTTGTAGTACAGACTATGTCTAGTGGCTTATTCTATTGGGGATCCGAGGGTAATAATTTTCAGAACCACTGCTTTGCTGAGCAATACAGCAATGATTGTTACGATCTTAATATGTGTTGCAGATCCTTGCATCCATAACCCTGCTCTCATGCGCCTACCTGGCCCTATCGAGCCCTTACGGCTTCGGACAGGATCAGGGGCGCGGTAACTACGGAGGTCAGCAAGGTGGCGGCGGCGGGTGGGGCTCCATGGGGGGCTACGGGGGCAGTCAGATGGGCGGCTACCGTGGCGGGAGGGGCGGTTTTTCCGGTGGTGGCGGCGGCAACTCCGGCTCTTTCGGGCAGGGCGGCTATGGCGCCAACACCTTCGACGACGGAAACAGCTACGGCTACGACTGGAGGATCCCCGGTGGACAGGCGCACTTCAAAGGATACAGAACCGGCAGAAGTAAGTCGACAATTTTCAGGTCAAGTAGATTCCTGGGGGCTGATATTGAAATTCATAGACCAAGCTTTGGACACACACTGAAAAAAAAAAATCTCGGTGTATTTACTAAGAAAAGGGTAAAATTACCAAGAATTCAGGGTTCTATTTGATCCCAGTTTTTTCTTGGTAAAATTATCATTTATGGAACTGGTAATTTTACCGAGAAATCTCGGTAAAATTATTGAACTTTCTCGGTAATTTTACTGGACCTTGGTAAAAACGCCAATATTTTTTTTCGACTGTGGTAGAATTACCGAGATAAAATAGCAAAGTTACCGGGAATTGATTACCAATAAAAGTGGTATTCTTATACCTAGAAAAAACAGTAAAAATACAGGTTTTTAGGTAAGCTTACCAGTCTGTCTTGGTAAAATTACCAATAATTGGTAAAAAAAGTGAGATGGTAAAGGTACCAACGGACCTTGGTAAAAACGCCGAGAATTTTTTTTCAGTGCAGAAGACATAGGGAGTATGGAAAGATGATGTTGGTTCAAATGGATGATTGTCATAGACTAAGGGAGAAAATGATGGACTAACTATAGGGCCTCTCGTGGGTTGACGTAGGTTAGTCTATTAATTACCTCCTTTGTCCTTTGCAACCACCCGCTTCCACCAATAGTAAATCATTGTTAAATCTCATGAAATTACGGCATTCGCAGGTGATTTAATACGCTGGATCCAACGGTGACATTAGAAAAATTGAAACATCGGTCAAAATGTGAGGTTTTAGGGAACACTATTTATTTCCCAGAAATTGGGGGGAGGGGGTTATTAGTACTGCAACCCCCGTAAAAAGCAATTTTGGCAGAAATTTCATCTTAAAATCTTACTTTGACCCACAGAGCACGCCCCTGTAGTCCAAAGGTTTAACCTTGCATCACCCTGTACATCAGTTGAGCCCAGACCCAGAGTGCGTTGCGCCAAAGCTTTAACTTTTCTACTCTTGCGTTTACGAGTCTTTTCAAACCGCATAGATCCTTATCAGCTGGCATTCTTGCGAGTGTCTGATGTGGTTAACTTTTCTACCCTTGCGTTTGAGTCTCTTACGACCCTTGAATATCCTAGTTACCATTGGATATAGAAACGTAGCGTTTGAACAGATCCTACTTCCTTTTGTCAATCTATAAGCTAAAACCTGTAACTAGCGCAACTGGTTCATTAGAGGGTTGTTGCAATACTGTCGTGCTGAACAAAAACCACGTTTCTACGTGAGGCTCTAATCAGAGTAAAGCGGTTTCGTTGTTCGGGCAGGGCAGAATATAGCAGAGACGTCCTGAATCAATTTGCATTTTTATTTTAAAAGAAACAAAATAACCTTTGCTTGCGTAAGGTCATTTATACTGAAATATTGAAAACTTCAAAGAATAACAATAAAAAAACGATTCTTCTAACTGGAAGAATATTGTCCTCGACGTGACGCTTGAGGCTTGCGCCGAATATGGAACTTTTTAATGTGTTGACTCTTCAAAGGTCCTTACCGCCAGAGAAAGTGACAAAAAATATTGCATTTCGAAACCTGCTTAGGGCTTTTGACTGGCAATAGAGCTTTTTCCCAAAAACTCATGATTCTAAGGACCAACGTAATTTTCATCTTATTATTTCTGTTCTTTTTCTTTCCCAGGTGGAGGTCAATACGGTGGTGGTGACTCAGGATACGGTGGCGGAAGAGGAGGTAGAAGTTACGGTGGCGGCAGCAACTTCATGGGGCACAATCAAAACTACAGATCAAACTCTAATTATTGAAAATAAATACATGATTGAACAATGAACTGTGTGGGTTGTCAATGAGTCGATCAGATGCATCAATATGGCTACGTCCGATACCTACACCGTCCAGCTTTGCGTTAATTTTCTCTGATCATTATTTCAAAAATAATGTGTAAAAACCAAATTTTTATATATAACTTCAAGAAGGCACACCTTCCGCTCAAGTGCAAACCACCTTCGCATACTTAAAAGCTCATGAAAATCTCAATGATGGTGGTTTTAATAGTAGATGCGCTACTCGTCAGAAAGGAGTGCATTTTAAAGCGATGAAAATAATATTTGACTGTGATTTCAAATTAATGGGTAGACTTATAGAAAAAAGAAAGAAACAATCCAGAGGGGGAGTGAAGTTACTCAATTCATACTCAGCAGTTTTACTCAGCGACTATAGATTTCCTAAGAACTTTTCAAACTATTTATTTGGCCAAAAGACCACCGTGAAATATATTCTTATCGTTTTAATGTTTCATATTCATAAAAAATTTTAAAGAGAGATAGAAATTTTTAAAATAACGATAGAACTTTAAAACATTTTAGTTGACTTCACTCCAACTTTAGACGGTTTTCAAAGTGACATAATACTCACTATCCTTTTCTACATTTAAATTTTTGTATTCGAAGTGTACATAATTACAATCGCTGATTGATTCTTCTTCAATTATTTTTTTTACGAAACTATTTATTACGTCATAGTTCTCGGTCTTAACGTTCAAAACTGACGAGTTGATCTTGTGAATGTATGTTGAGACACGTGTATATTTTTCTTTTTTTGTATGAAAAATGAAAGAAAGACATGGTTTTTGTATTAAAAGTATTTATTACAGAAAAGCAGTTGTTTTGCTTAACCAGGTGAATTTTATTCTAGCAATCCATTTAAATGAAAACTTCGAAGGAAGCACTTTCCACAGTGCCTTACATAAATCCTCATTTAAGAATATGATAAGAATTATCTACAAGAAAATGAGAATAAAACAAAAAAATTGCTGAGAGGATAGAGAAACTATTACACAGTACTATCATCACAGTGCATGCTGTGATGATATGACTTCTTTTCAATTCCTCTTATTGCTCTAAGCGTAGTTTCCCACGAAAAAAAATTGATAAGCTAAATGAAAGGTTAAATATCAGATCATAAAATCTATATAATAAGCCTTATGCTGATTGTTTTTTGCGATTTACTGTATAATTTAATTGAAAAAGAGTGTCCACATATCGCTTGCTCCTACGTAATTATTATCAGACAGAACTTTTGATCTCTCCTCCAATCAGCCAAGTTTTTGAATAAAATGAACTCTTTGGGCACTGCAATTTACCCCGGTTAAAATTAGAGGAGAGACGAGAATGTCAGCCAGTAAAAATTTAATTAGTGAAATAATAATATTTAAATGAGGACATAAAAGGGGGAAAAGACGAAAAAGATGCTTTTTGAGGTAGCATCGGGTGTGTAATGAACTTCAGATGCTGTAATCACTAAAACCCTATGATGTATGCACTAGACAAAACATTTTAATCGTAGTGCGCGCTTATTTACAAGCGAAAGCGTATGCACAGCACTAGAAAACTGTTACAGGTTTATGACACGATAGCTGGTGAGTGTTCCATTTTGATATCGTAAAATCGTCGGAATTTCCTGTACATCTAAAAAAGGAAAAATTTATTATCCTACATACTGACTTGCGACGCAAAATGGAATACTCGCGCACACCTAGGAACATTAACACGGGATTTACAGCACGCAAGTTGTTTTAATATCATTTTATCGTTGGATTACTCTTTAATGCAATATCACTCACGGGTTTTTCTTCCTTGCCGATTTTTTCATATTTCCTCGAAAAGAAATGAGAAAATATGAATTACAGCTGGCTGATTCTGTCGGTAACCAGGGCATAAAGTTGATTTAACTATATTTTTCATATGTTACATCCCAACTTAATAAGTTGTAACAGAAGAGGGGAGCTAATACAAAAAAAGTTCCTGGTAACTGCAAAAATCAGTCAGGCACATATTGAAAGCCACCTTGTTACTTTTTTCCGTGTGAACAAAACATGTTTGATTTTCAAGCTCACAATTTTCACTACGTCACGCTTACTTCCTGAGCAAAAAGTTAAGCTCCGGGACCAGCTTATAGTTCAAAAACTCCAACGGAAGCTCAATGTACGAATCCAAATCATCCAAATCCTCATCTAGATCCGGGTCTAATTCAGGGTCATATCCGTAACCCAGGCCATACACGCCGAGTCCGTAAGAGCCTACGGCGTAGGGTAGTCCAGAGTGCACTAGACCCAGCGAATATCCGTAACCTCCGTGCTTTCCGTAGCTGTAGTTTTTCACGTAACTTGTCGCATGACCCTTAGAGTAGCCGTAAGACGATCCCCAATACGGTGAGCCGTATCCGTAGTTATTATAGTTCGAGTAACTAGTGGCCGGAGAACCAGAGTAGTAGCCTAATGATGGGCTTATGTAAGGGGCCCCGTAGCTCAGCGAGGGGCTGATGTAGGAGGAGTAGCCCAGAGATGGGCTAATGTAGGAGGTGTAACCCAGCGATGGGCTGATGTGAGAGGAGTAGCCCAACGGAGAAAGGAGGCTGGCCGAGTGGTGAGGGTGGCTGTAGCTGGACGTGTAGGCGTAGCCGTGAGGCCCGTGTACTTCTTTTGACTCATGAGCGTAACCGTCCTCTTTGTTGTCTGAAACGAAGAAAAAATGGTCTAATCAAGCAAATAAGGCAAGTGAAACATTTGAAAACTGGTGGAAAACAGGTAAAGTGGCGAATTATGAAACTTTATAAAGTATGACTCCAAAAACTAGTGATTTGCATGTAGCCCACAAAAGCGATCAAATTCGGTATCTGTGAGAGATTTACTGACAATCGCATAAAATGTCGGGAGAAGGATTAGTGGGAGGGAAGAGAAGGATGAGTGGGAGGGAAAGATCGATACGCGGATTAATTTTGAAAAAATATGAAAATTATCATTCTGAGCCGAATTTATGTAGCCTATAAGAATACATAAATTTATCTATGCTGATGGACAGATAAGCACGACACAACAGGAACAAAGAGACTTCATTGAGTGCAATTGAAAGTATTAATTCAGGGGCTTGAAGGACAAGGCGCATAAGTGCAGTTTTTAAAAAAAATTGAGATGGTAATGATTTTAAGTAAAACTAGTGTTAATGCACATTCTGGGAAAAAATCGCTCCAAAATTCCAATTTTTCAGCATCAAAAGGTAAGTTTGAACTTTCTTTCCGCCATAGGGATCCGTGTGATTTTGACACATCATGTATACACATATCTCGCGAAATAACAAAAAACTGCACTTGTGCGCCTTGTCCTCCAACCTCCTTAATTGTACTTATTGCTTGGTATTTTTCAAGAATTCTACGTAAAAATTTTAGTGTGATTGTTAAAAGGAGGAAAATGTACAGATTTGCAATCAGCAAATTCAAAGCTGAACAACACCTTCTAATAATCGCAATAACAAGAGAGAAACCAGAATTCTTTCTTGCATCTTGGCAAGATAGAATGGATGTTAGACTAAGTTTCAATAGGTTGACATTTGATGAACGTCCAAAGAAATTGTGAAGATCAGTGTTGAAAACAACAAAATTGAAACTTACAAACTTTGGTATGACTGTAGCCTTGTTCATTTGAAGAGACGACCAGCAATATCGACGCAAAACAACATACTCGCACCAGAGACTTCATCTGTAACAAATGAAATTTATGATTTTGAAACCAGGATATTGCGTCCTCTTTACTTAATATGCTATGTATGCATACTAAAATAAAATCCTGAACATTCATATAGGTATAACTTGCTTTTAAGTGAACGCCGAACCATCTTACCAGAATTATGCACGTAATAAGAACACCACAAAACAATGAGTGATCGAAAAGCAGAGCTTTTGAATTATTAAACTTAATTAATTAATCAATTAGATATTAATTATTAAACTGGTTTAAGATAATTTTTTGGAGGTCCTTAGAATTGTTTCACTACCCCAGCCAATACACGCAAAAATGAAGTTCGGTATCGAACGTGTGAAAGCTTCAGCAGCACTGGATGTCGCTTTGTGAAGACTTTCTCATGCACACTGTAGGAATGAGATCTCCATAAGCAACATTACTATTTGGCACTCACGAGATCAAATTCTATCAGAATTTTTCCGGTCAATTTTTCGATAGTTTTACCCTAGCACCAAATATGCGTAAAAATGAATCCCAAACGCTGAGCCGAATAAATCGATAACAATGGCCAAAATACTTGAGCTAAGTATACTGACAGGGGATAGTGGTCTTGGCGAAAACTATTGCAATAGTTGCATTATTACCAATTATGAGGACCTCACTGTGACCTGCAGTCAGCTTCCCTGAACTTGATAGTGATGGTAAACCAAGCTTTTTAGTAAGAGTTTTCAGTGATATTGAAATTCGTTTCAGAGAAATACATTTCTCAGGATTTTCCCGATTTCCTTCCATTGGTTTTATCCCCTACTCCCAACCATAAAGCTCTCTATACAGAGGGCGTGGGGAAATGTTTAACCCGGGCCATTCAGTATGCTGCGGCCGATCACTCTTTGGTGATAGAGATAAACTTAAATCTAGGACACGTGACTAAGTGTGTGTTCTTATCAAAAAAACAAATTGCACCGATTTCGCTCGATCGAACAACTTTCCTTACAATTTTTCACTGGAGGAATAAGATCCATATTCAAATATGTACAGTCACAAAAAACCACGAGAAAAGGTAAGCATTGTGGCTAGTTTTGGCTGAACAAAACAAGAAAAACAACCAGAATATTGGATGAAATGTACATTTTAATTTATTGCGATTGGACCTCAACTCGAGTGGTAGCTGGACGGCAAATCGTTGTTTCTGAATTCCAAAAAATTGAGTCCCATCCACAGTTAATTAAGAATATCCATTTCATGCAACAATCAGGTCTAGATTACTATCACTTGATCCGGAGGAAAGTATACGTTTCCTTTAAAAGGAGAAGAAAAAAAGGGGGAAACCGGTTTTGATAGTGACTTTTGAAAAGTAAGGCACCAAAAATTCACAATTCAAATTTGAAGGAGCACGCACCGTGGAAGAGATTGTAGACACTGATACAGAATCGAGCTGGAAGAAAACAGAGTATAGCACAAGTATCCAATCAATGAATCCGTGGACTCATCCCGTCAAGCACAATAAATCAATTAACGGAGGCGCAGCGGGGGCGGCGTTATATACCGCGATCGAGTTTCAGTGGCTCGGAAAATATTAGATCAAGTTACTCCGAATTTCCCGGTTTCCGCGAAGGCTGATGCTGCGCCGGAAGTCGGGTGAAAATCGAGGCAAGGTCCACGGTTTCCACGACCTGGGCGGGTCACCGGGCCGGGCGTCGCGACGCCACCGACGAGACGCCACGGTTAGATCAGCGGATGCACCGTGTCATTCAACGGAGCATCCTCCGTGCGCGGGGATATTGGCCCATATTTTCATTGCATCTTTGAGCGCTGGATCAATTTCTAGAGAACTTATTATATTTTTCAATATTAAATCATAAGAGAAACGCGTGCACTGGAAATAAAAAAACACATTGGATATAGAGTCCAGACTCTTGAAAACATTGACAAGAGAAAGGACTCTTGATTCAATCAGATTTAAGCTTAAATCAAAAGGAGATCCGCTCAAGTTAAGAGGCTTGGTTCTTGATTTAAGCTGGATTCTGATTGAATCAAGAGTACTTTTTCTTGTCGATGTTTTTAAGAGTCTGGGCTCTAGATCCAATGCGGTTTTTTTTCCAGTGTGTGAATCGCTTTGGGAGATTATACCGCGAAGCGGTCAGGAGTCGTATTCCCTATTTTATAATATTTAGCAAAAAATAACACATTTTAATGGAGGAGAATAAGTTGGTCCGTTGATCAAAAACATCTTTTGAATTCATGAGCTTACGAGAGAGCTTAAGAGAGAATCCAGTTCATGCATACTCGTATGAGCAAAAGTAGGAACTGTTAGAGGGGAGGTAGAAAGGTACCTCATCAAGGAAGTTCTGAAGGGACATTTACAGACAACCACCAGGGAAGATCTATGGGTTTCCCTCAGTTTCAAAGGAGAGCTACAGGGCCTCCTCATAAAATTTTAAAAAATAGGGTCATCCCGAGGGTAATTTAAAGCTGTTCCCACCAAAAAGTGATCGAATTTCTATTTCAAAGATGAACGGTATGCCTCTTGTTTAATTAGCATGATCTCTCAAAATTCTT
>NW_017566817.1:465347-487346 GCF_001854935.1 Bemisia tabaci | reverse complement strand
AGCCTCCCCTTTCAGTTCCGCTCATGTGCATACATGTTGCACTTACCGCTAAGTTTGACAACTGTTCAGCTCATATTTTCCGACCATAATTTTTGACTTTCTCTTCGAAGGCATTCGCCGTAATTGATTAAAGCCTATAAATACTCAGAGGAATTTTTTGAGTTTTCACATTTTCAAAAAATACATTTTTTATTAAAGTGTTTTTCTACAGCAAATGCAATTTTCTTCATCATAGCAAAATTTCTTAACAATGCGATGATCAATATTTCAAAACATTCTCAGTAGTTTTTGTCAACTTTTTCATTTTTGATCCTTTACCGACGAGGTAATATCATGGAATATTTCGTCACTTTCCGGCCAAAGTATCACAAGCGCCATACGATGTTTAAACATTTCGGTCGCCATTTTATTTTTTACAGAGAAATTTTTCAACAATGCTGCACGAAAATTTCACTGGATTTTCTTTGCGCTGCCAATAAAATTCAGTGAAATTTTTAAACAGATTCAACCAAAAATTTCTCTATAAAGAAAATAGAATGGCGGCGGAAATGTTTAAATTTCGCATGGCTTGTGATTCTTTGGCCGGAAGGTGACGATTTAGAAAGTCATGGAAAATGGCGGACTTTCATTTTCATCTCGAATATTTTTGATAGACTGGAAGCATCTGAAGTGCAGTTCGCGGCCTTGTCCTGTGGTTACTCATCTTCATCTCCCGCTGCGATATTACTTTCCATCGGTTGCCGGAATGCTTTGATCGGATATCACCATCTCCGGAATCAAACGTGTAATCGATTATGCAGTGGCGGTTTCCCTTCTCGATTCATTGGCTCATCTGGTCAGTGACCCGCAACAACTTTGAACTTCGTCCTGTGACTGAACAGTCGACGAATACCTACGTTGAGATACGAATCAAATAGTTGAGTTTACAATTTAAAAGTGAGGTGATTAGTGTTTTTTCTGAGAGCGGATGGTTTCAATGGTGGGTTGACGTTTTCGCACAAAATTTCCGAGTTCGACATTACCATGCAAAACCTGGATCGACATTTCCGCACAAAATCAGCCAGCAAAACTTTCTTTTTGGCTCGATTTGGCAACATTACGCAAATAATTGAATCGTGTTTCTCTTATTTCACATACAAAAAAAATTTAGAAGAATTAGAGGGACACACCTTACCAATTGATCGTTTATCGGGGATTGCTACATTTGTAAAAGATAACAGCGTAAGTTTTTTCATCATTTGATGGCAAAAAAAACTTGTGTGTCTTCATCTTCATGTGACTTGTGCGGGAAATATTTTGTGCGGAAACGTCAATTATTACGACCTTCCTGTGGAAATGTCAAAATCCCAGATTTTGTGCGGGAAATGCATATCCGTTTTAATCGCCTAGTTTCCTTACCAGCTATAACGTCAATTCTAACAATAATTTTGATAAATTATTAGGACGCAGCGTGTCTTTACCCTAATTTGCTTGAATTATTGATGAGATTACATGTTTTCTGATGTTTTGAAACCAGTTGACCTATATTTTTCCCCAGAAATAAAGCCCCTCCATTAGTTTCTAACCGTCGGCCGTGGACGCAAATGACAATCAATTTTGAAATTCTAACAAGAAAACAGACACTGATAATATCAATCGCAAAACTTTCATAATAATTACCTACCCTTGTAATACTTGGACTGGGCTGGCCATCGCATTGTTCCCGGGAAATTTTCGGATCCATATTGAACTTCCCTCCCAAACAAGACGCAATTACCAATACACAGGGGCAGCCATGAGTGCGGTCAGGCTATGGAACTGCTCAACGTTGCTAAGTCATGAACAAACCCATGAATGAGTTCATATAATTCAGTGTAAAGCAGCGGCTTTTTAAATAAAATTGGTCACATCAAAGCTCAAAACATGTGGAATGTTACAAATTGTCGCCTTATAATGTAGAAATTATCCATTAATTGTGACACATGAATTTGATGCATTCCGGGACATTTAGCAACTCTGTTACGACTGCAAAACTGAGTAACTGGATCACGGTGTCTGAAATTACTGGTTCTCGAAAACAGTAGGTGAGCGCGGCAATTATATTTATTGCGTGGCGGTTCATGAAAATCGAATTATGATTCAATTACAATCAGATTATCGCCGGGTGGAGGTCAGGAGCGTCCACTTACCTTCTCACGATTTCCTTCTTCTCAGCCTCTCGAGTTGAGCGTCGCGTCGCGGCGGGCGAATTGGACGTGTTTATGCTAAAAGGAACTATGTGCATACGTTTTACGTGCAACATAGTTCCTTTTAGCATAGATACGTCGAATTTTGAGGCGTGCGCGTGCAAGAAGGGAGGGCTTCCGAGGTTGTGAAGAGGCGCATCATTTTTGTAAGTGCCTATCTTACTCCGAGGAAGAAGGTTAATGGGCCCTTGAAATAGGGTCTGGAAGTATTGGAATGACTAAACGCGAGTAATGATATCTCGATCACTTGGGCTTGAGATTTCCACGTATAATTGATTTTCTGAAGAATACGAAAATTCTTGAAAATTCACGGAGTATACTTCAAAAAGGAAAGTAAAAACATGGAGGTTCGAAAAACAGAGGCTCTGATAGACTATATGGATTGCATTTTGCAAAAGAGAACCAGGAGAATTACAATATTGCTAAGATTGTGCAGCTCCTTTTGTCTTGGAAGGTATACCAGATTATCTCTAAAAAGCTTCTATTTAACTCGCTAAAAACTGTAAATTTAGGACAAAAATTATACCATGCAAATTTCATATTTTTTCAGGATGTAAATCGATATATTGCAGCGGGTAAAGTTGCACAATATTTGAAACATTGCAATGCTCCTGGTTCCTTTTTGCAAAATGCAATCCATATAGTCATCCATTTGCAGAGCTTTGTAATTTTTAACGTCGCAAATTACGTGATGCATTTTTAGGGTTATTATTAGATTCAAAGGTCTGCGAAAAATTTTAGTGCGAAGGGAAATACATTTTTTGGGGTTTTTTATGCCAAAGGCAAGGAGATTTGTAAAGTCTCAAAAAATCAGTGATCTAAGCACAAATTTTCTTAAAAACAAGACGTTGGTGATGAAAATATTTTTAAATAAAATTTAAATTGCTTTGAAGAAATAGTCCAACCGCTCAGAGGTATTTAATCACGCAACTATTCAATAAAAATTTAGGTGATTTTTCTTCTCACATAGGAAAAAAACTACATTGGATCTAGGGTCCAGACTCTTGAAAACATTGACAAGAAAAAGGACTCTTGTTTTAATCAGATTTAAGCTTAAATCAAAAGGGATTCCACTCAAATTAAGAGGCTTGGTTCTTGATTTAGGCTTAAATCTGATTGGATCAAGAGTATTTTTTCTTGTCGATGTTTTTAAGAGTCTGGACTCTAAATCCAATGTGTTTTTTTACCAGTGCTCTTTGTGAAGGATACTTTGTGCAAATTTCAAGTCATGGTCTGGGTTTGGTCGCTCTTTTAAAAAATAAAATAGGGGCAAAGATTTTGAAATACTACAAACGCGATACACGGATGTTTGCAGTTGTACCGTCGATATGTTTACGATGAAATCCGACATAATTATATCTCGAATCTTTCAGGGAAGAATGGAGAAGGCGAATCGACGAGTTTCGCTCTTCGAAATCGGATTTTAGCTGATAATTTGGCAACATAGATTAGCGCCACAAACCGGTGAAGACGGACCCGTCAAAAATTCAGTTGCGGAACGGAAATGCGTCGCACAGTCATTGCCAGATCTAGACCGGAGTTACCTTGAGCTACACTGCCGTGCTAAGGAAGAACGTCGTATGAGCCTTCAAGCGTTGCCTAATCTCCGCAGAAAAATCACGAATTTCCGGGAAAATTTGTTATTATTTTTCCTCCGATTTTTCAGAGGATATTGTTTGTAACTTAATCAAAAGTGTCCGAAAATTTCACAGAAAAATATTCATGGCGTTCTTTAAAAATAATCATTTTCTAAGAGGCAATTTGGCAACATTCCGATGTTCATGCGGCGTTTTCCCTCAGCACAGCAGTACAGTATAGGCGGATTTCTCAAGTTTTCTGGCAACCGTAACAACACTGTGCTGGTGCAGGAGCGGAAGCGTCCGGGGATCGGAACACGTGAAGGTGACTTTGGCTTTCCAGTTTCCACACGACCAAGAACACTCCTCCCCTCGCCCAGAGGGAAAACTCTGGGTAAAAATAGACGATCCAACCACACAAATACCCGCAGAAAACCAAAATCTGAATTGGTACCCTCCTGAAAATGATGAAAAGGAAACGGGTACAGGATTCTGTGGATACCGGCGGGCTGATTTTTGAAATTGATAGACAAAGCTATAGACAAAGAAGACATGAGCAATATGGAGCGATCCCATCGGTTGAAACAGGTGGTTCCTATGGACTAAGGGAGAAAATGGGGAAGTCCTCTAATCCCCGTCCCCTTGATCCCTTTTGTCTTCTTTGTCTGTAGCCTTGTCCATCCATTTCAGCAATCAGCCCGCTGTTGGATCTTTACTGATAGCGATTGAATTTCTATTAATATGAGTAGATGGACATTCGAATGGTGTCCGTAGAAGCTCCACACTTGTTTTCGGCCCACTATTACGAGTGATCCAAGTCCAACAGATTTGTCGAGAAATCCGGGCTGGCGTTGAATCTGCCATGTCCGATATCTCAGGAACTAATCTTAGTGGATCAAAAAATATACAAATGGTGATTTTTTTTAAAATTTACAAATTACGGAAATGCCTCCTTACTCCTTATTAGAAACAGTGTTTTTGGAAAATGTAAACAAAATTGAAGAAATTGTATGTAAATTTTTCTCCTGGTATCACTATATCACTGGAATACTCTAGTGGTGCGAGTCGAATACGAATTACTCATCATTTTTAGCAGGGTAGTTTGTGAGACATAAACTCCACAAAGAGGATTCTGATTGGCCAGTGGTGCGGTTTGAACTCATCGATGAATACTACATGACCGTGTGAAAGAGCCAACAAAATTCGGCTCCAGCTCCTCTAGGGGTCCTTAGAACCCAATAGACGAATTTAGAGACGCCCTGAGACTGGACATTTGGGTGTCATGAGGCCCTTAAATTTTAAGATTTGCGACCCTTTACAACCATAACCTCGGGCCCCTGAGCGGTAATCCGGCGCGCCTTGGTATAAAACTTCTTATTTCAGCCTTAAACTCATCAGTTTTTTAGAGATTAAAATCATTAGTATCTATTAACATCAGATGCAAAAAGTAATCCCCGAGGTTTCATATTCTTACAGGAAAGTTTAATTTTGTATTCCACTAGCTCTGGATTGAACGCTGAAAAAATTGAAGCTACCGCGCATACCTCTGCAATCATGTGCACGAAGATAACGATACGAAATGATCACGATTCGGAAAATGGATGATCAAGGTTGCCATAATGACGTACAACAATTTAATATCAACTGAGTAAGTTCCATCTTCGCTTATCCATCATACTAATGAAAAATCAGAGATCCAGCAACACCGCAGTGAACAATTCTTGACAAGTTCGAGGAAAATGCGAAAAATAGGGAACCTTTGGTGAGATAATTCTGAGGAAATCGTTAAGGAGGAAAAATCAGTCCAGTGAGCACTTTAATTTGTCTAATCGCGGCGTTGCCGACCTCACGTTTATCTACCTGCAGGGTTATTACGTTTGTTCAATCAAGGGTTTCAAACCAACAAGTTTTTTATGACCACTGAAATTGCATTTTTAAAACCCTCAGTGTTGGGTAATTTTTCTTGGAGAAAGAGGGTGTCAAAATTCCCTGTAAGATAGTGGAGAATTTTCGCTTCGGCCTGGTCTAACTTTCGGCGCTTTTGCAAATTTAAAATTAATTTTTTTTAAACATTTAAATTATTTGAATGGTTTTTTTGCTGATAAAATCATTTATTAGAGTTTTTGAGCCTACCATTGAACCAGCTTTATTTAAAAGATAGGCTTGATAGATGGGATGAATCTCTTTTAGATTTGGTGACATGAACAAACAGACAAAACACCATACTAAAACCGTAACTATTTGCCGAGAGGCGCTAAAAAGCATATTCAAAATACTACATAAGGCATGTAATGAGCCAGCGCATCCCAGTTTATTTCTTATTCCTGTTACACTCTTGAGAATTCGTCAGGGTGCTTCTGTTTTTTATTAATTTTTTGTATTTAAAATTTAATTTTTTTCTATTCTTTCCCATTTTTTAAAAAGCGCTATTTTATAGCGCAAACATTGACACTGATTTTAACCTCGACTGAACTTTAGTTAAAGTTGGTCATTTAAACGTCTTGTCGGCCACGAGGAATCTATTCCCACTGAGGAATGAGGATTTTTTTTTTCGAAAAGAGAACGCATTTAAATTTTTCAAAATATTTGTATTTATTTCTCGAAAAAGTTACACTGCTTCGATAACTTTAGATGATTTTCATTACCTCTATCAGTTTTCAAGCATGTCTGAAGAACATTCATAGAAAATTTGGGTTGAAAATTTTGCTTGGGAAACGCATACGGAAAAATATTTTGGGTCCACGCTCAGGTGCATGGAGGTGGTTAATATCACTGCACCAAGTTTCAGGATAGGTTCCACCTAACCCTACTCCAAGCTTATCAATTTTTCCTTATTGTAGCTCTTGCATCTTGACTATTTTCCGCGCACGTTTGTCTTTGAAATATCTTCCAAACATTTCGCTTTATCCTTTTTCAAGCTGCAGGTAGGAGGATAACCAATATATCGTCGCTTGGCTGACATAAGGGCGTAACTGCACTCTGCAATGAACCCTGTCCTCCATACAACTCAATGCTTTTCCGGGCTCATCCCAATGTGTAGTTACGTCCTTATGTCAGCCAAGCGACGATATGATGAAATTTTGCTCCCGTTTATCTTATAATCGCAGACTTGCGAATATTTCTCAAAACAAAATTTCTTATATTTAGGCTCAGAAAGGCCTCAAGAGCTTCACAAAGTAATAAGTTTTCAAACTTTTCGAAATCTAATGAGCGACACATACATCGCTTAAAGTCATGCAATTTGAGATGTTCCAGATTTGTCATGACGTCATTAAAGCGCGCACAGCACTTAAAAGTTATATATACTGACGGCATCTTGTGGTAAGTCATATTTCGTATAATGGCGGTATGTCGATCTTATGTACCATGTGTATGCCGAAGTTACCACTGCGCGATTGCCTGTTCATGCCTTTGACCTCATGAAAACTTCATCTCCATGAGAATATTTGGGATAAAATATCCATAATTGTTATACATATGCGATGATAAGCAAGAGTAATAGGGCGCTTCTTCGAGATCGGCGATCGGTCCTTGGCTCGCATGCACCGACACAGCTGCTGCAACGTCATTCCTTAATTGCCTTGCTCGGAAGCCTAACTTCGCCTCTCCTGACCTATTTACGGGGACCCGTCTCTCGGTGGAGGCTGAGCGCTGGCCTCGATGTAGAAAAAGTCAGGGCAAGCCTCAAACCTGAGTTCCCTGAAAAGCTTGAGTGAAGGCGGGTTGGATGCGAGCACATTGGCTTGCGGCAGTAGTCCAGATCGCAAGAGTTGCTCGTTCATGGCGTGACACATGATCTGCGCGTAGCCCTTGCGACGGTGCTCCTGTCGGGTGTGGAGGATGCCCAGCCCGGAGTACTGGTTGCAGAGCACCCAGGCGCAGAGTTCGTTGGTGTCGCGCAGGTAGACGCCCAGGCCGAAGTTGTTGTCGATGAGGGCCTCCACGTGACCGGCGGCGCCGCGGAAGGTATGCACCCACTTAGACTGGATCTCCGAGGAAAATGCAGGGTCCAGGGGAGCAACGTGAACCTCAGGTGGGCACCTGAAAACATACAGAAATTAGAGCACAAACTGGTTAGGGTAGACACACGGGTCGTAAGACCCGTGCGTCCACCGCAACGGAAGGAACAACAAGTTCCAACAAGTTGGAAATTTTTAGCCAAAGTGCGTTAAAAATTAGCATATAGCTGAAAATCTCAATTCAAAGGGAAAAAGCTCACAGACAAGCACAATTTTCTCTCAAAGAGGTACGCTGTTTGGTATGAGCCTGCTTTATGGATGCGTGATAGGAAGGGGGGATAAAAGTCGGGGACTACGTCATTGAATGCTGAAATTGGCGCTACGCCAATATTTCGAAAATTTCCGATGAAAAATCGACCAGAGGTGCTAAATTTTCGTAATTGTGGGGGGGGGGGGGTGGAGTCAAAAAATCCGATTCTCGGCCTCATGTGCTTCATATTTTACCATGGTGAGTTTTCATTATAATACATGTTTACAATTACTTACAATTGGGCTGCATTTTGCAATTTGGACCTATAAATTCCGGCCCGGTTTAAAAACAACGTATGTGCCATTAGTTTCCCTATGCACATAAGTGTTTTTTCAGATGAGCCAGAATTTATAGGTCCAAATTGCAAAGTGTACTAGTGGAGGGAGGGTTCGAGGGCTAAGATTTTTTTGTACATGCATGGTTTCATCGATGAAGCATGAGGGGATTGAATTATTCCGTTGCGTAATGCTGTTTTTTTAAGGCTGCCGTACGATAAAATTAACTCATTAGTAGGCACGTTTTCTCGTTCCCCCGAGAATAGTTTTTCATCCGTCAAAGACCTCGCGAAAAAAGCTCCGTACCCGTGACAAAGATACCGTTCACGTTTATGCGAGGCGAGGTGATAAACTGAAGCCAATGATCAGGGGAGTCCATGAACTTGACTTCGAATTCGCTGACTTGGCACGGCGCGCGCAGCAGCACCGGATAAGAAAGCTGCATAATGCCACGCACGGGTATAACGGAAAAAAACTTAAATGAAGTACGACATAACTGCACAAGAACTTGTGGATGAAGTACTCTAGAGATCTGTCATGAACCCTACAAATCGTTGAAATGATGGATACAGGATAATCAGTAGTTCAAAGCATAGTTGGATTGCATTTTGCAAAAAGGAACCAAGAGCATTCCAATGTTGCTAGGATTGTGCAACTTACATTTTTTGCAATAAAATTACTGGAATCGTGCGAAAATTTAAATTTACAAGGTAGTTTTTATCTTGAATTTATAGTTTATTGAGATTAAAGAAAGTTGCACAATCTTAGCGACAGGAATGCTCTTGGTTCCTTTTCGCAAAATGCAATCCAATTAGCAAAAATTTAATCTGCCCCAGTGCCACCCCCCCCCCCAAAGAAAAGGAGGAAGGAGGAAAACCATATCTATAGCTTTAAATTCAAAAAAAGCTTATGACCCAATGGCAGGAGTATTTTACGTACTACATGTCGTCGCCTTCTGGCCAAATTATCGCAAGCGCCATGCGACATTTAAAAATTTCCGGGGCCATTTTATTTTTTTACAGAGAAATTGTTCAACAAAGCTGTCACAGCCGAAAATGTCATCAAATTTTCTTTGTGTTGCCGTTAAAATTCAGTGAAATTTCCAGACAGATTCAACCAACAATTTCTCTGTAAAGGAATAAAATGGCGACGGAAATTTTGAAACGTCGCTTGGCGCTTGTGATACTTTGGCCGAAAGGTGACGATTTAATGTCGCTCGCACTTATGGCTTGCTCTTAAGTCTACTTCAGAAAAAAGCGAGGAGTTAAAACATTAAAGAGAGGACTTGGGCTATTATTCAAATCCACTTGGTGACACTGCAAAAACGCGTATTGCGTTTGGGAGACTGCAAAATCTCCGCTCCCATTTGATTTTATCAAAGAAGTATAGACGAACACTTTTGCTTGAATTCTTGTATACAAATATAATAAAAAAATGTTATTCATAATTTAAAAAAATAATTATAACAGGAAATCTTTGGCGTCACAAACCGAGACACGGATTTGTTCAATTTCACCGTCACTCCAGACTTAGTGATATGACTTAGAGTACACTCCACTAAGACACTTCAGACTTAGAACTATTTGGATCGCATTTAGCAAAAAGGAACCAGCGCGATTACAGTGTTTTCAAAATTGTGCGACTTCTTCTTTTCTTTTAAAAATAATTAATACATGCAGGCCCGCCACATCCCATCTCGGGCCCTGGTACCAATTTTCTGACCCGGGCCCCTAGCACAGAAGGGGGGGGGGGTCCGGGGGCCTCCCCCGGGAAATGTTTGAAATTTTAAATCTATTTGGACGCATTATGAAGCTCTTATGATGGAGATTTTCCATCAATTTCTGCAGAATAATTACGCCTTTTTGTTTACTTTCAGCACCAAAAACTTTCGAATTGTTGCATTCAAAACATCTATAAATTTTTTTTTGAGGGGGCAGATGATAATTTTCAATTATATGTGGAGCCGGGCCCCCCTGGACTCCCCTTTCGTACGTCTATGGCAAGGGAGTTAAGCCATTGAAGTCGAGGATGCCCAGAAAGGAGCCTCTTAGCATCCGACAACGGAAGAAAATGAAACACAGTTACTAAAAATATCATTCTACATATACTCAAAATCTTGAAAATCTCTAAAAAATTAAGAAAAATTTTATAGTGCCCTAGCGTGTTTTTGAAACTTTATGCACCTTTTGCGGAATTTTTAGGGTAATTTTTTCACTTTTCCCTACGAGACAAGGGTTACACATGAATTCGTAGTGGTTTGTCACCTGCGTCACGGGCCCCTCCAGGGCCCGGGCCCCGGTACCAGGGACCCAGTATCCCCCCCCCCCTTGTGGCGGGCCTGAATACATGTATGCACAGTATTCAAATTTACACAATTATTTTTCCTTGAAATTCACAATTTCTTGATGGGAAGAAAAAACTATTTGCTATTCGGGGATTTTTATCAGATAATTATGAAGAAGCAACATTTTTAAATCAATCACGCTGGCTCCTTTTTGCTACATACGATTCATTTAAGTAAGTGAATCAGGGTTAAACTTACGGAAAATCATTGAGTACATGACGCGAGGGAGTGAGCCAAAATTTTACAGATCTCATGTTGAGGGTGGTTTGAAGGTTGTTGCGAGCAAGGCATTCTTCGGCCACGGGAAGGAGCTTCTCTGAAAGCCCCTCAAAAGTCACCTGGATCCCTTCCATGTCCCACTTAATCCTGCTGGTGGTCAACAAGGCATTTCTCAGGACTGACGTGTCGTTTCCGATACAGTAAACGGACAGAAAATAATAAGTATCCTGAAAAAAAAGCAAAACTTGGGCTTAGATGTCTAATTCTACAATCTACGTGTGCCTCGAGAAATTTATAGAGTTTTTTAAACTCTCAAAACTCAAAAATACATACATTGAAAATGCATGATCTTAGCAGAGACTTTAAATAAGGATTTTAAAATCCTTGTTTAGCACATTTTGGAGAGCAGCACTTTGCATAACTTTATCGTGTATCGTCTGATTCGTTATGGGATTAAGATAATCGCCGTCCCTCTACTAAGTTTCCATAAAAAAGTTCCGCAGCCTGTTAGCAACAGGAATCTTTGAAAAAACTCTTGCAGAATGTTTAGGCAGAATAAAACCCTGGAAAAAACAAATTTGTTATTTACGCCGAAAGACAAAACTTACTTAGAAACTTGGACGTAATGTTGATTTCTGGTAAAACGTGATAATACATACATTCAGACAAAAGAGCAGATACTGACTAACGAATCAGTGAGCTCATATATTTTATCGATTCATTCATATGATTTACTGTCCACTTAACTTATTATATCAGGCCTGCAACCCCTAGGAAGAGTGCTTACAACCTGACCACATTTTGTTAGATTCATCTCTTCATAAACTCAATGGAGATGTTGCATGTGTGAGGGATTTGCGATTTGACCATTGATTCTTATGTAAAAGTTCGCGAAAAACACGATGGTGCCACTGGTTTTCTCTGATATTATCTGCCAAGCTCAAAAAAAGATCTCAAAGTGAGGCCAAAATGGAGGGGATATCCCACCCCACCCTGAGAGTCCACCTCTACATCAAAACAAACTCTCCATGCAAAGACAAGGAGCAAATACATTAGCAGGGTTGCCGTGTTTTCAGTTTTGGAGTCCCCAAATAAAGTGGCAACCCTGCTAATGTATTTGCTCCCTATCTATGTATGGAGAGTTTGTTTTGATGTAGAGGTGGACTCTCAGGGTAGGGTGGGATATCCCCTCCATTTTGGCCTCACTTTGAGAGCTTTTTTTGAGCTTGGGAAATAATATCAGAGAAAACCAGTGGCACCATCGTGTTTCTCGCGAACTTTTACGTAAGAATCAATGGTCAAATCTCAAATCCCTCACACATGCAACATCTCCATTGCTAAAACCAGGAAAACGACTTAAATTATCGACAGACATAATTGCACTGTGCACGGGGTAGAAAGAGCCTTCCTCTCAATGTAATTCAAGACAAAAATTTCGCAAATTAATCAGCTCCAAAAAGCACTTGAGCACACGTCATAGGAATCCAGAGATTTAAAACTTCCAGTGACACGCCAAAAATCGCCTTCAAATGATGAATATGCAATTTCCTCAACAGTCGTCGCCGAAACGCCCATTCTACGCACGTAATATGCTCCGCACACTCCATTTTTTGTATGCGGCTGTAACTGCTGTTATACATGCACCTGTTGACCGTCGATTTTAATGTTATCTTTCTCCATCGACCTGACGAAACTAATTTGCAGTAATTAGCTCACTATTTGTAAAAGTTAATGCGTCATTACAGATTAGAATAAAATGAAGAGAAAAGAGATAACTTTTTCGATGAAATGAGAGGAAATTCAAAAGTTATTCGCATAGAATAAACTGAGAATCTGTGTATCGGTACTACACATTTTCAAGCGAAGAATAATAAAATATGTGCCGAAACCCGGGATCGAACCAGGGACATTTAGATCTTCAGTCTAACGCTCTCCCAACTGAGCTATTTCGGCGCGCAACTCAGAGATTATCAGAGCATGTTACTATTTTTAAAGTATAGAATACCTATACGTCTTTTATCAAAACTCCTAATGTATAGATATAGCCATATGATGATGCCCAGTNGGGGGGGGGGGGGGGGGGGGAGATTGAGGGAGGTTCTCTACGCAAGCTGTCCAATAATTAAATTAAAAAAATAAGAATTACGGTTTCAAAGTGCTAATAGTTTTAGCGCCTCGAGTATTCTTTTTGAAACTTATTAAAATGATCGCTCACCGTCGGTTTGTATATTCCAACAACCGCTCCATCTTCTAAATGACCATGGGGTGTGTAGATATTGAGCTTTTGTCTACCGCCCTTCTTACTCCATTCAATAAAAGTCTGGAGAGCACCATAAGCCTGCAAACATATTCACACCGAGTATTATAATAAAAAATCAAAAAAACTCGGGCACTTTAAAATAAGTGCCTTTGATGGGCCCATGGTGTATATATTCTGGATTAGGACCAACTTACAGTCACTTGATGCGTTGAAATTTTGGAGGCGTAAAATGTCTCACCCACGTAACTTGCCCTACAAGAACCTTGCTACAAGATTGTAGAAAAGTTTCATTTTTATTGTGCGGCGAAAATTGAAAATTTGGCACAATCATGGTAATTTGGTGGTAATTTGGTAATTGGTAATTTGTTGGTAAGGGCAAATAATTAGTATTTTCTTCTTGGAATTTCCTTTCATCAAATCAATAAATTTTCATAGCCCCAAAGTTTTTGAAATTTTTTTTGAAAAATTTGGATTTTTTTTAAACATTTGAATAAGAAAATTCATATATTAACACCTCTATTTATCGGATTTTATAAAGTTTCGTAAAAATGTGGGTCCATGTTTATTTTTTATATCCTTAAGTATCCGGGTTTTTTTGGAGCGGGGGGAGGTTTCCGATTTCGCTCAGATTTTTTGAATTCACTTGACCATTAAAACTGCTTGATTATTAAATCGAAGTATAAAATTGTTCGGTAGGTTTAGGCACTCTAGGCTTTGCTGGGAAAACACTCTTAAATCGAACACATCCCGCCTCTAAAAATGTATGTTTTTATACAATTTTCAAATTCTCTCACGAATATGAACCCATTTGTAGCATCGATGTGTCAATTCCTAAAAATAACTTTAAGTCGAGAAACAATGTTCAAATGCACTGAATGTTAAAGCTCATTTTCTTAAAGCAGTCGAAACACAACTTGCGTCGTTTAAAACTTTCGCGTTCTAATAAGCATAAAAAAGAAAAGAGGGAGAAACTTACTTGTAATGAATATGGTAAGTCTGAGCGCAGTATTTTCAAAAGCTCCTCCGCTTTTTTCAGAGGTACAGGTTGAAGAGAATCCTTTGATACCAGCATTTCCCGTTGATACACCATTTCCGAATATGAGAAAAATTACGAGTAGATGATTTTCTATTCCGTTTATTTCCACAAAGATCAACGGCCAAACACCGATCGCTTGACTCGGCAAAACTCAAATGGACGTTAAGTCAGAATTTCCGCAAAGAAGGAGGAATTTAAGCACGAACAAAGGGAGATAGTAAAGAGGGTCACGAGGTAAAATTCACCCTTATCTCTTAAAAACTTATTGGTAGGAGACGGTCAGTATGTTCAGGTCACGCGCGAGTTTCAAAAAACTTCAGCGAAGCACGAGCCACTATTTTTACAGCGAATCGCCGCTATCGAGCAACCAGAGAAACGGGATACGTCAGTGACAAGTAATACTTGCTTGAAACTTCGCTCCTTTTTCACAAGCAAATTGCGGTCTCGTGAATATTTTATAATCACCGGTCGAGAAAAACAACTATGAATGACTCAACAGACAGTGCTGCTGTTTTTCAAACGACGGAGAAATAAACGAGTACTTAATTAAGTATTAAGAAAACTGCAAAGAAAGTCTGAAACTGGTAAGGTAGTTTGCCTTCGAAGATCGAAGACGAAAGGAACGCTTGGAAGAATGATGCGGGCTGGCTCGCGTGGACCTCTGTTATCGAAGCACAATAACCCTTATTAATATTCAGCGGAATTTTTCTGGGGTTATTTTAACTCTCTTTTCCGGCGGCGGTGAAAACAGCAACCTAAGTATGCGTTTATTCGCCACCTTTGAACATCGATTGCCAAGTCTTGTTAAATAATCGCGCACTTTTCGATAACAATGGAGAAGGAACTAAAAATTAATTGTCACTCCATAAAACTCAAATTAGTACTTATTATTCAAATACATAATTAATTACCTACGTGTAATTTATAAATCTGTACAGTATGTATAGTTTTTAAAGATGTGTCAATATCACCAATTTAGGGTAAATTTTTAGGGTAATTTCATTACGAAATACTACCAGTCATTTTCAGATGTTGACTAGGAAACTTGCTCTAAGCTGTGGTTTTCAAATTCTTACCCTACCGATGTGTAATTCAGAGACTTTCATCTGGGATCAGAGAAATTATATATACTCGATCTTTGACGACACAAATCGACAATGATAGACATAAATCGACAGTGAAATTACTAAACCACGTTATACTTTATCTTTTGAATGAAAAACTACTCAATATCAATTCTTGAAAACTTTCGTGATTTTTCTTCTCCAAGCGAAGAAAACTCTGTGTAAACTTCAAGGAATGATATCGATTTGTTCTCCCTCAAAAAACGAAAATGGAAGCGGAGATTTTTAAAGACCGCAAACAAGATACGTGGTCTGGTAGCTTCATCGACGAGATTTTTTTTTTTTTTTTTTTTTTTTTTTTTTTTTTTTTTTNTTTTTTTTTTTTTTTTTTTTTTTTTTTTTTTTTTTTTTTGCAAGAGACGAAAAAAAAATTTTCAGAGTCGAAACGGACTGCACGCAGCAGCGGAGGCTTTTGTGATGTTTCACTAAATGTTCCGTTGTCCATACAGCGGTTCCGTCGAATGATGCCGTTCAATCAAAAATTCAAAGGGCTATTTTACAATATTTAGGACGACGACGTGATGCGACGTGACGCAACGTGACGTTCTCAGTCTTGATTGTGGATAATAGCGTTAATATCTGAAATGTGACAATCTCTCACAGCACACGAGATCTATCATCAATTATCAACTGATTACACCAATTACTACGAAAAACTCAATTTGCAATAGCACCCATGGAAATGCACTTATTTTGCATAAATGCACACGCCTTCAAAGGATCCAAATTCCCCACTATCAAGTGGTGTCTTGAGATAACAGTTGACTCTCAGGTTATCACCAAAAATTTATGATAGTAAACTGCATTTATCATTTACTGACAATTTGCATGGAGGTGCACAGTGCAAGTTTAATGTCCGGTGACTGTGTGCATAGTTGACAGCGTCATGGTTGGTCAGGGGCGCCAAAGTTCAAAGTAAAATGGGGCGTGCAGAAATTTGAAAATACGTGCAAAGTACAATATTAAAACTGATATTACGTATTGGAATATCAATCCTGTGTCTACACCTTAGATTTACTGTCAGATTGTTTATTTCAAATAGCCATACGCATAGATTAAAGTTCGATTGGGTCTCTAATCTTCAGATTCAAAACATTTCTATCGAAATCCAAAAAAATATCATGTTTATTTGGTTGCACCCTACAATTTTGCCAATGGCTTGCACATTCAAAAGTAAGATTTACAATGTTTACTAAAATTGTAGCTACACCTCCATTGTATTCAAGATCATTCCTCGATCCACATGGATTTTAACTGAATGTGATAGTATCTTGATTATAGTGTTTCATTTCCGGTCGTAATTTTTTGTCTTTTATTTTGTCTACTCACCATAGAATTCATAAATTGTGCAAAGAATACTCGTTTCAAACGAGTCGTTTGACTGATTATAAATTCATTTTCCAAATATTATTTTAAATATTGTTTCCAAATAGGCCCATGGTGTCCCCCTCTCCCCCTCCCTCCATTAGTTTCCTGCTACTAAAGATAACAGCATGAGAATGCGGTGTTACATTGAATTGGATTGCATTTTGCAAAGAGGAACGAAGAGCATTACAATGTCACTGAGATTGTGGAACTTTTTTTACCTTGCAAAATATAAGTTTATATTTGCAAGGTAAAAAAAGCAGTTGATCATTTGAAAAAGCTTCATCTCTACTCCCAATAATCTATGAATTCAAGACGAAAATTACCCTTGTAAATTTAATTTTTTACATGATTTCAGTACTTTTTTGAAAATAATGTAAGTTGCACGATCCTAGTAACATTGGAATGCTTTTGCTTCCTTTTTTCAAAATGCAATCCAATTTATTATGAAGCAAATCGACTGCTTCTTTGTTTACAGTTACTTTGTAAATGAATCTCTTGTGCGTGGGTGATTTAAGGTGGAGAACCAGGTGTAATGAAGAAACATAATCTTCAATCCAGCACCAACATTTTTTATAGTAAACCATATGTTTTTACTTTGATAATTAAGAGGAGTGAAAATTATTTCAATAGTAAAATTATGTGGTTTTAGGATGATTTCTCCAGTACTTAACAAAATAAAGGTAAAAAGAATGCATAGAGGATGCGATGTTTCGATTTGCACAGGCATATAAACATGTTTTCGGACTATTTTTTTCCTGTAGCTGTGAAAAATGATTATTCGAAAGAAAGTCCAGCCTAATGCCCCTTGAGCTTTGGAATAATCCTCAAAGAGCTAACTTCATACTAATGACCAATGACGAAACGTAAAAGTGAGTATATTGTGCTGACCACTAGAAATCTAATGTAATCAATGAATCCTCAATGACTACAACCTTGCGGTTCTCTAGTAGTCTTATCTTATTCGACTTTGCATCCTGAATTTTTAGTCTTGTCTGATTCCACGTTTTGGCGCTGAAGTATGTGTTGATCATTTATAAAAAATCTGACAGTAACAAAAACAAGGAAAAGTCACGGTGAGTTCACTTGCGAAATTATTGAAAAACCTTCGTGGGATATGCTTGAATAAGAAAATGACAATCGTCGATTTATACATTTCACTTACGTACTTCAGATGTATTTTACGTTTCACAACGAGCTGAAAATTGCCGAAATAAATGAAAAAATTAGTTTAAGAAAGAGATTTTTGGTGCCGAAATACAAGCACTGAAGGGCATTTTAAAGGTCCAAGTTGTAACAGATGCGCTAACTTCAATGACTTTTATAAAAATTGACAGTCCTTTATGAAAATTGAGCAATTTCGAGTTACCGAGTTGGTGTGTTTTCGAACTCACCGATTCAATTCATCTAATGGATATCATTTTAAAGACTGTTTCTTAAAGGAAATCTAATCAGAAATTAGTAACAAGTAAAACTTTTCTGCAAAATATGTTCATGATCTTTAGCAATTTTAATAAGCAATGCAGAAGGTAATAAAAGGCAAAAAATCGCATGATCATCAGTGATGAACATCCATTCAGCTTTGAAACCGTGTTACGATCCCCTTGAATGACAGAATATATGACACAACATGTCTCAGGCTGCAGCTGGTTGCATCACGTTTCTTTGAAGGAAAAATATTTTGCTTTCAAACAAGTCAAGCAAGACGTGTGCCGAGTCGAACTCTTTAAATACATACTGTTTCGCTAGATTTGACTTGTTGCGACTGAGAAGGTTATAATTCAAATTGATATTACTTTATTTGACGAGAGAAAGACTTGAGGACGTGATTGGTCCATTCGTTACAGGCACGTTACGGATCTATCTACGCAAATATTAATTTTTTTAGAGTGCTCGACCAAAATTTACTTGGTCAAATTTTTTCTTTCCAGGTATTTCATTTTTTTAGTCTCGTTTCCAATTAATAAGCTTAATGCTGCCCCTAGATTATTGCAAAGCTCGAAAAATAACTTGATACTGTCTGATAACATCAAAGACTCTCGATGAATCAAACGTGTTCTAATTGTATTATTCCTCACGACTAACCTAAATTTGTTGTGCAATATTTCAGTCTGTTTTGACCAGGTGCCAGTATTTTTGGTCATAATTTACAGCATCGAGTCATACGCTTAAGACCTTACCAAAATGTCAGCTGTCAAACATAAAATCAAATCTGGGACGCGATTTGTTTAGTTTTTTCGTACAAAAAATGTTAGCCACATATACGCTCCGAAGTTATATAATAATTATATAATTGCTGCACAATGAAACTATCCGGACTCAATGTGAGCACATATGTTTGTTGTTTTTGGCTACCTTTTTTCCATGGATAGACCTCCTGCTTCCATACCACCGTCTGATCCATTGTTACGTGACATTCAGGAGAGGAGGAACATTTCATCACGAGTCTCTTTTTTAAACGTGTAGGACGCTTGAAGGTAAAGATAAAGAGAATCGAGATCGCTGATACATGAATTCAATTGATTCATTTTTTTTTCGAACTTTTTGAGGTGCACACTTAAAGAACACGCAGAGTAGGTTCATCGTCAGAAAATTAACTAAAACTGCGCAGATGAGATACTCAGGTGTCAATCGTACAAATCCGTGGACGATTAAAGTAATATTTGTCTCTGCGAAATAAAAACAAATATCAAATGCAATATCAGGAAGTTCCCAAGTAGCAGAATAACTATCATTAAGTTTAGATGGTCGAATGCAATTTTTCATGGATTGATACTTTAAATCAAAATTAAATTACTCCTTATATGAACATAAAATAGTTTGGCTTCTCTCTTCAACCTATTATGCACAACTCCTCCGAACGAGAAGATGGTCATTTCTTGGAAACAAATATGTCATTGGAATTTTAATTTTTTAAAATGCTGTCACGTTTTTAGATGAAAGAATATAATAAAAAGAAAATTAAAATTGGTACGTTTCAATTTAATTTAACGTCAACTTAAAAACAGTAAAAAAGTCTTACTCAATAAGATGTAAATTGGACAAAAACACATTAGCTAAAATAAAATTACGTAACATTAATATTTTCATCAGTTCAATAAGATTTTAATGAGCGTACTAGACTTGTCAAAAATTTACACACGTTTTATGAGTTACGATGCAACTCAAGTCCAATGATATTTCTTGTGACATTCTTAAGGGCATGCGCTGGTCATCTAAATACTAGAGCCCGTTTCAGATTACTTTACCTCCTTCGATGTATGCGCAATATCGGGAACCTTAATCTGCGCATATAGCGAAAGGAGAAAAACAATCTGAGACGCTCCTTAGGAGCTTAAATGTAAGTATCCATGCTCATTAATTTAAATTTTAAGACTAAAATCGTTGTTGTGACTCCTTGTCCGGTTCATGCATTCATAAATTATAGATATTTTGGTCACACCATGTTTTGTCATTGTAAAGTATTAAAAATAGAACAAAAAGAGGCTGGCAAAATGGATAAGAAAAAGATCCTCTTAGAAGTCACTACATTCGTTGTTTTGTTGTCTGGTTATTTAGTGATTATTCCACAGCAACCGTGAAGAAAGTGAGGTAAAAAAAAAACTAAATTCATATTAACTTCAGTGAATCATCTGGACTGAACGTTCAGTTGTTATATGGTACTAATATTCGACTCTTCGAGACTTTCTAAAGACTCCTTCAAAATTTTAGTGAGCATTAATGAATAATTTGAGAATATTTTGTCTTGGCACATCTACTTTTGAGCATCTCCAAACGAGCTAATCGATTAATCATACCAATTAATTTAATAAAAAGTCACGGAAAAAATATTTAAAGATGCACTCCTAGTGGCAGTGACCCGTAAAAATCAATTTCGTGAGAAATACTTCAAACAAAAATATTAAAAAAAAAATTACAGAATTGACGTGCCGGGCCGCAATCCGCATCTATTCACTGCATTCACGAAAAATCAATAAATAAGATTATATTTACACTCATGAATAGGATGCAATAAAACATCTGATAAGCCTCTTACAGGTGCGAGTTTAAGAGTTTAACGCTCTTTGTCAAAAAGTTATGAATTCCTTACGATCATCACCGTCCATCAGGTCAACTGAATAATCCAAGTAAGGTGCACCGGTCACCAAAATAATTTTTGCACCATGGTCCACGTGAAATGTGCATGTGCAACACCGTGTGATGTCATTTGTTCGACGAGCTATTTATGTGCTTTGCATGCTCAGGGCCAGAGTCTGGGTACAGTTTTGATGGCTGACGTCGCCGGCTGTGGTGCCCTTCGTTGGTGAGCGCGTCTTCTTTGATGGTGCTGGTGCTGATGCTGGTGTTGGGGTCCCTTGTCGAACACCGGGGGCGCCACGAAGTTGGGGTCACATGGTGTGTCCTCTATTACTTTGTTCGCCTCGCCGTATAAGATCCTGAAGTTGACCTCGTTGTTGTTCAGCGCATCGTTGTTGAAGACGGGCAGCTTGTTCGAGACGACCCAAACGCGACTGGCCCTGTCTACTTTCAAATCCGAGGGGTAGAGAAGCGTCACGTTGTTCTGCACGACCTGGGATATGGAATTAAAGTAGAGAATTAGAGCACATTGCAAGATAAAGGAGATGTATAGGCGTGAAAAATGCCATCCGACTTGTGCTCATTTTTCATATACAATAAATATATTTTCGTGCATGAAGAAATGGAGGTGTAAAAGCATTAAAAATGTCATCCAAATTGTTCTCATTTTCATTTTTACCGAAAAATTCCCTTTAGGCGACTGAATCAAAATTTCGTTAAATAAAATAAGTAATATATTTTTTTTTTTTTTGACCGCATTTATGGTGCAAGACATCACAAGAATAAATGGACGTATGTATGATAAAACTAGTCGTGATTAGCTCGCTTTGCGAGCTGACACGTCTAGCCGGGGAGTGCCCCTGGACCCCAGTTCTACGCTTCGCGACGAACTTGCGACTCGCTCCGCGAGCCGCCACCGCCCCGCACAGTTTTTAACATTGATGAGGAGACAACATCTATGTCTTAATCTTCTTTTTCACCAAGTTGTACAGAAATTTATGTTCTGGGAGTCCGGACCGCGTTTTCGTGCGGGGCCGCCATCTTGGATTTGGAAATGTTGAAAATCGGACGTAAAATTCTAATTTCCCTTCGAAATACACCTCCTAATTCCGAATTTCACAAAAATCGATGGATCGGAAGCCGAGATAACAATTTAGACCATGTTCGCCATTTTCGATTTTTGAATTTTGAAAATCGGACCTAAAATTCTAATTTCCCGTCGAAATAC